>JAVXUL010120704.1:0-16888 GCA_035590515.1 Trichilia minutiflora | reverse complement strand
CAGATGTGTCAGCGTCATTAATAAAATTCAATTGCACACTATCTCATGTCAAATGTCACGTCCTTCCCATTCTCCGATGCCAAGTCACTGTTTAGGATGGAGGCACTATATAAGGCCACTTTCTTCAACTTAAGGGGACTTTTGGATCTTTTTTTCGGAGGACTTCTTCTTCGACTTTGGAACCTCACCGGAAGTTTACACTTCAAATACATATTTTTGTTTGGTAGCCTTGGTCTAAAAGATTCCACACACTCTTTCTCATTTTCAAGCCATTTTTTATTTTCTCTCTACTGCTTTCGTCGAAAATTTATTTTCTTTTTTCTCCGTATTATTTCTGACTTAGGCATTGGAATTTTTTTGTTCGGAACCTCTCCTGACTTCACTCCATAGGTATTTGCTGTCTTTACAGGCTTAGGAGGTGGAGCCTGTCAGAAACAGCCACACTTTTAATCGCTCTCCGGTGAAAAAATCTTCGTTCAACGACAGCCACATCACCCTCACATCTCACCAGCTGAGTCATTCTTTGTTGACCGTGAGGAGGGTCCACGGATAATTCTCGCACCAACAGCTAGCGTCATATGTGGGAATCAAACAAAAAGCCATCGAAGCACCGTGCGCGAAGGAAGAAAGGCGGAAGGAACATTTTCTGAAGACTTCTTGGAAAATATTTTCTGCAGATTTTTCCTTTAAAAATTTTTTGAAATGGTCGAAAGAAGACAAGGCAAGGGAGGCTCTCATGAAAATACTTCTCATGGAAGAAGGAGGGCCCTACCCATGTGTGAAGAACCCTGGCCTACAAATGAACATACAGATGCGTTACTGTCCAGCCGAGCCGAAGTGTTGGAAAAGGAACTCTTAGAAATCAGACACTAATTAGCCAGAGAACCAGTCGCCCAAAGAGGAAAAGAAGAAATATTGTTTCTTCTCGAAGGGCAGGAAATCCGAGTTTCCCAAGGCGGTTATAAAGAGATGATTCAGAACTTCAGGCAAATGCATAAAAATACGTTTTTAGCCAGGTTAATCGCCCAACAGAAAGGAAAGGCTAAAGTTACAAAAGTATCAATGTATGAATTCGAGACGTTGTAGGATGTTGGTCTCCCTCTCAGAATCTACGAAGGACAGAAGTAGAGGAAAGATGACGATGAAGGACACCACCGAAAGATGAATGAATAGATGGAGGATCGCCAATTAGCTTCCACTGATATGAGGTGTCATCTCAATAAAAAGCGTGCCCAAGAGAGAAAAACAATAACAACTGATGATAAGAAGGAAATAGAAGACGGCATAAGAAACATACTACAGGAAATGAGATCACAAAGTGCCCCTGCTTAGGGAAAGGGATCTAAAAGTAAGGACGTTTCTTTTTTCGCCTCCACTTCTCCCCTATCGAAGAAAATTTTGTCATTACGCCTTCCTGGAAAGTTTCAGATGCCTCAGATAACCATCTACTCTGGGAGGACTGATCTCTCTTTGTATATAAGCTCATTCCGAAAAGCGATACTAACACAAGGATTGACAGAATTACAGATGTGTCGGCTTTTCTATTTGACTCTAAAAAGGCCAGCCAGGCACTGGTATAAATGATTGCCGCCCCCTAGCATCCATAATTTCATTCAACTGGTGACTATCTTCGAAAAGGAGTTCGAAGAGATGGCAACAACCAGCTATAATCCGAGCATCACGGGGATATTCGGATGCCCTCATATAAGAGAAGGCCCTGGTACGATGATCAGCAGAGGGATAGAAGAAATTATCAACGAAATTCTAAGAACGACCTCAAGAATACAGGAAGAATCAGCAGGCAACATAAGGATCATTTTCCCAAGCCTCGGGAATAAAAAGGACCAGAGACTTATTTTTCAAAGAAAATTCTCGCAGAAGACCTCAAAGGGTGGTCGCACGAGAAAAGATAGCCTGTATAATCCAGACTAAGAAGAATTATCGAAGTACAACCCCTGAGAGAGTCTCTTCTTAGGTTTGGCTTTTTTGTTAAAATGGCTATATACTTATTTTTTCACATGAATAAAACAGGCTACTTATAAAGTCTTCTCAGATTTTTTTCTTTCTACTACTACTTTTCTTTAAAAAGTAATAAGGTTTGCTATAGCTGTAAAATTTCTTAAACACTAGTTGAAGACAGAAGACCCTGACCGTCTCAGGTGCTGTAAGTCCCCATTTGCTAATCAAGTATCCTCAGCGTTTAAGACCTGGTTCGAGTTTAGGGCGTGGTAAGTCCTGAACGGGATAGGTTGAAGACATAAGACCCTGACCATCTCAGGTGCTGTAAGCTCCCATTCTCCAATCAGGCATCCTCAGCATTTAAGACCTGGTTCGAGTTTGGCGCATGATAAACCCTAAACGAGATAAGTTGAAGACAGAAGACCCCAACCATCTCCGCAAGCCCCCATTCATCAATCAGGCATTCTCAGCGTTTAAGACCTGATTCGAGTTTGGGGAGTTATCATGTCCCGATCCGTGGTCCCACATGTGACAACCGTCACAAATTCCTAATAAGCATTCCTTAGATTCAGAACGCTCACTAAGAACCTGTAAGCTGAAATCATAAATAAATATAAAACATTTTCAATAAATTTTCTTTCAAACTCTCGAACTCAAAAGTAACTCAAACACTTCTAAAACCTTTACCATCAAATCCATCAAAATAAAATCACATATCATTGAATCAAGGATATCATAAATATCTTTTACAAACTTTCCAAATCATAAAAAATAATAATAATAGTTGCTTACAAAGTCGAATATCATGAATTTCATAAAAATTTCTATGTACCAAAATACAAAGAAAATCGTGAAGGTCATACATCTCAAAAGATAGTTTTAGTAGACTCAATGTGATGAGAGTGAGTCAAGTATAAGATCAATACCTGGATAACAGCTCTCACTACAATCACCATCCCCAATGCTACCGCTAAGCTACACCTGTGAGTGACGAAAAAAGGTGAGCATACTAAAGTATACTCAATGAGGGAATAAAAATAAAACAATAAAATAGCTTATAACCATAAAGAAAATATAGCTTATAATCATAAAGAAAATAAACACAATCATTTTCAAGCAATAATTATTTATTTAAACAAAACACCACAAAGAAGGGCAAGTTGAAAGTAGCTTTTTCGTTCTCAAACCATAACTTAATACATATTGAAGAAATCATTGGGCATAGTCGGTACCCTGATAATTACACTGATAAGATGTAACACCGAGCCATCAGTGGATTTTATATGCAATATAAAACATGTTATTTTATAAAAATAGACTTAAATGTAAGAAATAGAATATGTATGGTTTAGTTAGAAAAGAAGTCGACCACTGATGTTAGGCGTCAAGTAGTCACATGGTGATACTCATGATTGTCCTCTACGAATATACAGCTCCAGATAATTACTATCTGGTACACACTCACCTAGGCGGCCACCTCGTGGTCCTCTCTCCAGTCTACTTCACATCACTCACCTAGACGGCCTCTACTTGGGTCTATCCTAGGCTACTTTATAATACTCACCTGGGTGGTCTCCTCGAGATTTATCCTCAGGCTACCACATCAACACTCACCTAGATGACCTGTACTCGGTCCGTGCTAAGCTACCTTATCAACACTTACCTGAGGTTCACATACCAGTGAACTCTCCCCTAGGCTACCTCATTGTAACTACAGTTATCAATTAGGCCCTCATGGCCAATATTATCAACATCTGGACGACCCTTTCGGCCTCATCACCAAAATACAATACCCAAAACAACATAAGAAAACCTGACCCTCAGGCCGTATCATCATAAATCATAAAACAAAACATAAAACCCAGCCCATCGATCGTATCACCACATACTAGAAACCAAACCTCGTCAATTAGCCTATCATCATACGCAAACCACAAAATATGGCCCACTGACCAAATCATCATAAAATCATCGTTCCAAAATAATTACAACTTGGCCATCGGCTATCACACAAGTAAAACCAATATACAAACAAGTCAATAAAATCACCTGGCCCTCCAGCCATCAAATCAATAAACGTATATATATATCAAAATCCATAAATATTCTTATTATATAAACATGCTTAAAACAAGAACGTTATTAATAAAGGTTCAATGTTTATCAATGTACATATATTTATAAGATAACAGAAATCATTTAACAGTATTTAAAAACATAAAAAGAATCCATTCATAGGTTAGGGAGGGTACGCACTCGCTAAATTTCCTCGCTCAGGTCGCGTTCTTGATCCTTACGATCAGAGCCTATACACATACATACCAAAGCTCCATTAATACACCTTTCTAGCTTACAAACGAGACTCGTATGCGAGGAATGCATGTAACCCCAAGTTCTAAGGTTGACTTATACATGAATTCAAACAAAACCCTCGTTAAGCAACCGATTACCAATCCTTAATACCAAGAACCCTTATTCGTGTTAATCCAACTCGTTTTGACTCAATTCTACAATTCTCACAAGTGAATCCTACATTAATGTGTGAATAGTAACTCAGGTACTGTTCACAGTTATGTAAAATTTTTAAAATCTCACTTCTAACTTCCTAACGAGTTATCCAATGTCTCTACCTTCCAACAAACACTAGAAAATTAAGATACATGCATTAAAACTCAAAAATCTAATATAAAGTATAGTAAAAATCCATACGAATTAAAGTCAATAAAATACAAAATGGGATATACAGACGAGTTAAAAATAGAGTTACGAACTTTGTGGTGTGATCAGTTTTCTTTAATTTGGCATGGAACACCGAAAACCCCAATTTAAGCTCTGAAACACTAACTCTTCCAACTCATTTTCTGTGCTTCTACCAGGAAATCGACGCTTCCAAGGAGTTAGATATAGAGAATGTGAATAAATGGTGGTGAGAAATCAAAGAAAGGATGAGAAATGAAAAATGTGGGTGTAGGGCAGAGAACGAATGAACGAATAGGAGAAGAGGAGAGAAAGAAAGAAAAACGGGGGAAAAAGAGGGGGCTCAATCCTTTTTATAAAATAGGAATAAAATTACCATTTTGTCCCTGATTATATAAGAAACGAAGCTTTCAGAAGGGGGCAATTTGGTCTTTTCATGTGATTCAGTCGAACGAATCGACCAGTTCATTTGACCGAAGTAAGGTTCATTTGAACGAAACGAACCCTTCGTTTAACTGAGGATTTCTTGAGCCCTTGTGAAATTTTGGCCAAACATTCGTTCAATCGAATGATATTTGGTTCGAACGAATCACTGATTCGCTCGATCGTAATTTCTCAAGCTCCCTGGAAAATCAGGTGCCTATAGTTCGATCGAACAAACTAAGCTTTCATTCAGTCGAATCCCATTCGTTCGAACAAAGTCAAGTATTCATTCGATCGAATGCTTTTCACCTTTAGTTTTCTTGTACGATCAAATTCCCGTCCAATTTTCAACATCCATATTCATCCCTTAATCATTCTAACTCTTTTAAAACCTCATATTACCTTCAAAATATGCTCAATCTATACAGAACCCAGAAATACATTTATGAAAGAACGAAAATGCCTTTGCTCAAAAATACGAGGTCTCACAGACGTGGTAAACCCTGAACGGGATAGGTAGAATAGAAGACCCTGACCGTCTCAAGTGCCGTAAGCCCCTATTTCCCAATCAGACATCCTCAGTATTTAAGACCGGGGTCAAGTTTGGAGTGTGATAAACCCTGAATGGGACAGGTAAAACAGAAGATCCTGACCGTCTCAGGTGCCGTAATCCCCCATTCTCCAATCAGGCATCCTCAGCGTTTAAGTCCTGGTTTGAATTTAGGGCGTGGTAAACCCTGAACGGGATAATTAGAATAGAAGACCCTAATCGTCTCAGGTGCCGTAAGCCCCCATTCGTTAATCAGGCATCCTCAGCATTTAAGACCTGGTTCAAGTTTGGGGTGCGATAAATTCTGAACGAGATAGGTAGAATAAAAGACCCTAACCGTCTCAAGTGCCGTAAACCCCCATTCTTCAATCAGGCATCCTTAGTATTTAAGACTTGGTTTGAGTTTGGGGGGTGATAAACCCTGATTGGGCCAGGTCCCTCAAGGTTAAGGTTGGCAGGAGGCTTTAAAATCCCTTAACGCTTGATCATTTTAAAGACCACATTTGAGTCAGGTACCATAAGTCCTAGGTCATATCAGGCGTCCTTAGCGAATAAGGCCTGATTGAGTGAGGCATGATAAACCTTAATCAAATCGGGACTCAAGACTTGAAGACCCTTAAAGATCCCCAACCTTAATAAGTTGTTCCCCTAATTCGAAGTAAAGCCGAATTTGAAGCCTAGGGGATCCAAATGAAAGATTTATCTTTTATTGCTTGAAAGATAATATGTGTCACTCGGATACACAAACAAAGGGATTATACTTTAGAGAAAAATCCTAAGAGCTCTACGGGAAATTTTTCTAAAATCCTAAACCCATGTTACAAAGACCCTCACTCCAAAATTTCCACCACTTGGTCTTTAACTCGAGGTACAATAGGACGAGTTTATCTGGCAGGTTGGGGGATGAAGCTTCTTCTTCGTCAAATACCGTTCGGGAAGAAGGCTCGCATTACTGGGGGGAAAATAAGTCGTATGGTCTTTGACTCTGGCTATTCAGGTTGTATTTTGATTTGGCAAACATTAAAGTGAAAATATTGAGAATGTATAGTGCGCACAAATAAGAAGAATTTATATTCATTTCAAAAAAATTTTAAGTACGAAAGAATGATTGCATACGAGTATGAATATAAAATATTACAAGGTTAAAAATATTGAAAGGGGAGCTAGTTAGAGAGGTCTTTGAGGTTATCCTCTTTTTCTTCACTGGATGAGATGTATTGGATAGTTGCCTCATCTAAAGGAGCCAATGGAGGATCCAAATTCCCCGTCCCTTAAGCAGGTGGGACTTGTATCCCGACTGGCTCGATGATGTCAGGAGGGGGGTCCGTTACCTATTCTCCTGAGGCCCCCAGAACCTCCCGCCCCAGTCTGCTAAATAACCAGTTGAGTTTCAAGTCTGGGTATTCTTGAAGAAATAGATGACTCATCAAGTCCAGACCATCATTAACTCTCCGATCATATTGCGCTTCAAACTGGGTCAAGACCTCTTCTTTCTCTTTTTGAAGTGCTTCTAGGGACTTGATCTTCTCCCTTAACTCCTTCTCTAGCGTCTCACGATTCTCTGAGGCCCGATAGGTCATCAATAGACTTTGCATATGACTTCTTCAATCAGGCCTCCTCAGATTTAACTAACAGAAAGAGGTTGGTCAGTTGATTGTATTTTTTCATGACACTCCGTCTCTCCCCTTCCAGACGATCGTTATCAATCGACAAGGCCTCAGTAGACGAAAGTTTATCTGTCAGTACTTATTTTTCTTTCGTTTACTAGGAACTCTCAGCCTCCAGAGCAGAAACCTTTGTTCTTAGGTTTGCTTCCTACCCGGCTGACTCCTGCCATAGTTTGATCAGTTGTTTTTGAGCCCTCTTCTCCAACTGCCTGATTGATACCGAGGCTTCTTCACTGATCTTTATTGCTTACTAGAGTTCCTTTATGAATAAGTCCAGCAAGTATGCGTTCTACATAAGAAAAAACGGATAAGTCAGACATATCAATCAAGGTAAAAGTTTGAAGAGATAATTCAGGAATCATAACAGCTTATCCTAGGTGCATGTATGCTCAAATCTGCCTTCTCCGGAGGAATGACTTATCGGGTCCCGTTTACTAAATTAAGGAGGTATCCAAAATTCTCCCTCTTCTTGTCAGGAAGATCCTCCCATTGAAGTCTGTTGTCACCCGGATCACTGTCATCTGAGGAGATCGAGATGTGGGCATCTCCTTCTTCTAGGCCTTCATCCTGATTGGAATCCTCTCCCCGGTCTGACCGGCTTTCTTTGACTCATCCCGGAGTCTTCTGATTCTGCCTGGGCTCCTCAGTCTCCTCCTCTAAAGGTCTTTTACCTTTGTCTTTATGAGGAGGAGGAGCTCTCTCCTGAAGGCGTACTCCCTCTTCAGGGGTCTTTTTCTCGGTTAGGATCCCCTTTCTTTTAGGGCAATCAAAGGATTTTCTTTGGGCACTTGAGACCTCAAATGCCTTGGATCCTCCCCGAGACAACAACCCTTGCAGAATGTCCGCCACTTTCTTTCTCCTTCCATCTAGGGACCCTTCAGTCCCCGCGACTGTAGATGATCGACAATTTTTTGTCAGAATCCACACAGAGTCGTATTTAAGATTATTAAGACAAGGAAGATTTACCTTCATTCATATCTGTCCGAGCCTTTGCGAGCTCGCTTCGAGTAACAGACGGGTAGGCCAGTCGCGATTTAGCCAGATTCTCCCCACTGAGGAGATATCTAATATCTGTGGCAGGAAGGCCCAGTAAGACGTTTACCACATTGACCAGAGTGTCAGGATGGTCCTTTCTTACTTCTGCAAAAAAAGTTTTTTAATCAGCAGATAGTATTATCAAAGATGATTTCTTTCTCAGGAAAGGAACGTTACCTATCTCCCGAAAGGCTGAAGGAAGGAGACCCAAAATGTTGTTAGTTGCCTCTCAGCTGACGATGAACCAGTGATCCTTTCAGTTCTTGTTCGATGAAGTGTTCCCTTTAATTTTTGATCAAAACCCTGAGTGAATCTAGAGGTAATACCACCCAAAGTATTGACTCGTATTCTTCCTGAGTAGGTACATATACAACACTTCATCTGAAGTGGGGTTTCGTTGCCCCGCTTTTCCTTTCAGAACAAAGAGCCCAGCCAGAATTCTCCAACTGTTCAAGGTGAGCTGCTACGGAGGCACCCCAAACGCCTCAAACATTCTGGCTAAGTAGGGCTGCAAAGAGAGACAGGCACTCAGCAGCAAGTGTTCTTCATTTAGAGCCATCTCCCCAGGGGCCAGGGCACTTGGGATTTCCTCCGGTCAAAGGACCCTGAGTTGTACGCTATCCGGGATCTGAAAAAGCCATCAATATGCCTGAAGGTTCGTCACATTTACAGTAGAAGTGAACCAATCCGCCTTGTTAGGCCCCCCTGCTCAGAAACACTTCCTCCATAGTCACCCTCTTCTTGACAAATGATTGGGTCCCTTAAAGATTCCATTCCTGCTCGGACGATGTCCAAAAAATGACTAAGTTGATTCAGAGTTTTCCTAACCTACAACAAAAACGCAAGAAAACAAGCAAGAGCAGTGAAAGCACAAAGAACATAACGAAGAAAAGCTCTGATGGCAGAAAAACGTGAGAAATTTGAAGAATGAGTATGAAAATGACAAGAGAAAGGGAGGTATTTATAGATGGAGAGAGGTGATCCCAGCCGTTGATCTAAATGGACAGGTAGTCGCCACGCGTTCGGGACCATAAATGCCCTCATAAGGATCGAGGAACCATCAAATCTCCCCAGTAGTAGTTCAACACGTGGCGTATCCTCAACCAAACATTCAAAGACCGTTCAGTACCCGAGAAGCCGCTTTCTTAGATATAGTTAATGACAAGTATAACGTGACTTTTGACAGGGGCCATTAATGAAGACGAAAACGAGATCCAGGCAGGACATATCATTAACAGTGTAACCACTCTGTTAGAAGAAAGAGAAAGGATCTCAGGGATCGTGAAGCTTCCGTGACACGTTAATCACCTCAGGGATCATGAAGTTTCTGTGCCACGCTAACAGCCTTAGTGATTAATCACTCTACTAGACAATTGGACTCACCTAAGCCGGTATTTTTTTCTCGGAACGGATTCTCTCAGGCATAATTTTCTGGCGCGAGCCTTGTCTCACACCAGAAACTGAGGGACTAGATGTTTGGGGAAAAAATATAAGGGTGACATATGGATGCCCTGTCAGCAAGACACATGCAGGTGGCTAGGGGTAATCCTACACAGCTCCTTCTCATATACACCCGCCCCAGGTATCTTCATGCTCAGGGAATACAACGCCTCAAGCAAATTCCGCCTCAAAAATCCCTCTTCTCAAGGATTCCATGACCCCAATGAGTTTTATCCCAGGAAATCAGCATCCCAGAAGAATTAATGACATCTCAGGATTCTCACCGTCTCAGGCGCCACGAAGATTGAGGCTTCTTCTCAGGCATGGCACGGTCATACACAGCACGCCTCAGGCATCCAACAGCAGTAACTGAGACAAGTTGCCTCCCCAGAAACCCAGATAGCTTTTCAAGACCAGTTTGCAAGTAATCCCTAATCAGCAGACATGTACCCCCTCCTTCAAATCAAAAATGGGAATAGTTACTAACAGTTGGCCCTTTAAATGCACCCATCTGATCCTGTGATCATTTTTCAGGTGATGGGACAGTGTCAGACCTATACTCCTGTAGATGTGTCAGAGTTATTAATGAAATTCAACTATACACTGCCCCATGTCAGACGTCACGTCCTTTTCATTCTTCGATATCAAGTCACTGTTTAGGAGGGAGGCACTATATAAGGCCACTTTCTTCAACTTGAAGGGGATTTTTGGACCTTTTTTTCGGAGGACTTCTTCTTTGACTTTGAAACCTCATCGAAAGTTTACACTTCAAATACATATTTTCGTTTGGTAGCCTTGGGGTAAAAGATTTCGCACACTCTTTCCCATTTTCAAGCCATTTCCAGTTTTCTCTCTACTGCTTTCATTGGAAATCTATTTCTTTTTTCCTCCGTATTATTTCTGATTTAGGCATCGGAGTTTTTCCGTCAAAAACCCCTCCCGACGTCACTCCATAGGTGTTTGTTGTCTTTATAGGCTGAGGAGGTGGATCCCCGTCACACTTTCAATCACTCTCCGATGAAAAAATCTTATTCAATGACAGTCACATCGCCCTCACACCTCATCAGCTGAGTCATTCCTCATTGGCCATGAGGAGGATCCACAGATAATTCTCGCACCAACAGATATTAATATGGGTGATAATGAGAGTTATGTCATAAGGGTAATAATATAGATTTATAGTTAGAGAATTATTTATCAAACATTATCAAAAAAATGATGAATCATATGGTACAAACATAATTAATGATTTATTATAAGATTATAATAGTATAAGGAGAAATCCTTTGATTTAAGATATCAGAGTTGGATCCTGTATGGTTGTGTATAGTTCATATGATGTATAAATTAAGTATAGGATTGCTTTATATTATTATAGATTAAGCATGGTTTTATTAATGATTATCTTTTATGATAATTTGGTTTTATAGGCCATCAGTGTTGATTTTAATCTTACGTGTCATAACTGTTGATTTTTGGCCTTGTATGTCCTCACTATTGGTATTTCTAAAGGTGATGATTTTCAGACAGTATAAAATAAGATTGATAAAATCCAATAACATAAGGGTAAGGATCTATAATGTAGCATAAAATGTGATGGTTGATCTATATAATCCAATAATCCCATAAAACTTAACATACTATAGCAGTTTACCTCTATTGATTGCGGATAGAATCCTATAGACAGAGAGGATTTGATATTTTGATTGATCATGATGTATCAGTTATATGTTGTCTATGTCACATTTATTTTATGATTAAAATGACTTTTCTATTGATTTATTTGAATTTAAAAAAAGGTTTCTTGAAAAGTTTCTAATATGATTCAAATATGTTATCGTGTTTATTATTCATTTATTGAGTATTTTTTAATACTTACCTTTTTTTTCATATTTTAAGATAAAATATTCAAACGACAGGCGAAATTGTATCTATCAGAGTTTTCCTTACAATTCATATATTCAATTTATACAATGGTATATTTGATCAACTAGGAAAACATGTATTGATTAAATTTGAAAGTTTATTGAATGAATTTACGTATTTTACTTTACTCAGTCGAGTATATACCCAAAATAATTATGTTTTGGTTTGAATTGTATTGAAACTAGTTAATAATTTGTATTCGATTTTAGGATCGTTGATGGATTTGAAACATTTTAAAAATATTAAAACTTAGATATATTTGAAATGGATTAGAAATCAGATTTTTAATGTCTTATATGTTCTTTGTGATGTATTCTAATTAATATAGTATATTTTTTAGATTTGTAATGATTGTTATGTGAATCAATTTTCTGTAGTCGAGACATAACAAAATAACCGGTATAATGTAAAAGAGATGAGTTTAGAATAACTGGTTTATTGAGATGTGGTTTTAGTTTCTTAATTAAATAAATTTTAAGAAATACTAAGGTCTACTGGGAGTGCAAGAAAAATTTATTGAGCCATAGTAAATTTTTTTCCCGTCGTCCTTAATGCCCATAATTTTTTTTTTTTTTATGTTGGAATTTTTTACATAAATTTTTATATTGGGTGATTAGTATTTTTTTTCATTTATGTTTATTATTATTATTATTATTTATTTAATATATTTTTTCTAAATAATTTTAAGCAATACTACAAATATCAATAATTTAACTAAAAATTTTTATCTCAACTAATAAAATATTTCTAACCACCCCCTTGCAATCCTTACATTTATTTAGATGTATAAAATGATTATAATGTCATTACTTTAAATATGAGAAAGAAAAATATGAGTTGAAGATCGTTATTGGTTATTTGAAATAAAACAATAATAGCAATTGCTTTGTCAACGTGTTTTTTTTTTAATAATTAAGTAAAAACAATGTTAATTGTTATATATAATGCAATAAAAAAAACAGTATTCAAACATATTCGTATAAATTAATGCAAAGGTATTATAATATTAATATATTATTTTATATTTTTACGAGAATAAAAAATAAATTATATAAAATATATATCAAATAATATAATATTGTTATATTAATATGTATAAAAATTTATATTTTTAAGATTATTCAATATTAAAATGTAAATTTAACCATGTACTCCACCAAATGTGACATAATTTTAAACTTTAGTTCAACACAATAATCATTTCTTAAATTAAATTAATATTTTTTTAGTTATATAGTATTTTAAAACAATGAAAGAAAAAATTTACATGTAAATAAAAAATTGAAAATAAATATTTTACATTAATTCTTATAAAAAATTTTGTTGATAAAAATTTTTATGTGATGAATTTTTAGTAAACAATGAGTATATACAACTAACAAAAATTTTTAGGATTTGAATCAGGTGTGTTAATAATTGAGATTAAATGAAAATGTGACCATCCTAATTTGGTGTACTTCCATATCACCTCTTCTTGTGAGATAGAATTTTATTCAACTTAATTAATAAACCCACCATCCACAAATTAGTTTAAATAGAATAGATCGAGTTCTATTCAAGTAAGATATGTAATTATAGATTCGATTTTCATTGATCCTCATGATTTAAATATAAGTTTTGAACAATGTTATATTTAATTAAATTTTTTTTTCAAAATTAGTTTGATATAGTTAAAATATC
Organism: Trichilia minutiflora; assembly: GCA_035590515.1. Lineage (NCBI taxonomy): Eukaryota > Viridiplantae > Streptophyta > Magnoliopsida > Sapindales > Meliaceae > Trichilia > Trichilia minutiflora. Next base: position 3,511 of record JAVXUL010120704.1, on the reverse strand, counting down.
TCAAGTTATTCAAAAAAAAATTAATAAATCTCTTATGTACAATATTTTGAAGTGACAAATGGAAACAAATTACAATAAAAATATTTAATAATAAAAAATTTTATATTATTTTATTAATTTTCATAAAAAATTTGTTCATATTTTGACTTTATAGAGTGAAATAATTAAGTTTTTTTTAATATTATGATATTATAAACTATTAATATATTATATTAGACATCTATTAAAAGCTTGAGTTTAACTAAAAATTATTAATGCAAAATGGAGGTCTGGACTCCCCTAACCATCTCTCCCAGGAGTGTTTGGTAACCATCTCTTCCGGGCGTAGTTGGTAGCCAAATAATCAGGTTTATATTAGAATAAGGATCCCCTCTCATTGGAATTTATTTGATTTTAACTTGGTAGGTGGATATGATGATTCATAAATAACCAATATATATTTCTTTATTATATTTTATTTTATAATAACATTAAATTTGTAAATTATATTCTAGTGTTTTATATATTAATTTTAATTAATTTAAAAGACTAATCACTTTATATATCACTTAATATATGAGATTATACAACAATAATATGTTAATTTTTATTTAAGATAAAAGTTAGAATTTCATCATTGCTATTGATTTTATTAATAATAGGCTTGCTCACATACACATAGAAGCTTATATTTGAGGATTTTTTTTTTTTTCTTTTTGTGGGCTACTTTAAAATTATTGTCTATTATTATTATTATTATTATTATTATTATTATTATTAATCGATGAGTCGTGAAAGAAATTTGTTATAGTTTTTTAGAAACTCTGATAATCATTATTATTATTATTATTATTTAATAATTTATTTAATGTTAATTTTGAGTTTATATTATTTATAAAAATAATATATTTAAAATTATATTTATAATAAAATCGACTATAAAAAGTGATGGATGAGCATGGTCATCTCTCTCTCTTTCTCTTCAATTTTTCTTCTTTTTTTTTTCCTTCGAATTTTTCTTAATTTTATTTTTTTAATTAAATGATCGAAATGAAAGCGCCATATATAGTTATGAATTGAAAATATTTATTCTTTTGAAAAAAATCCAAAGTCTTGAATAAAGTTGGTATTAGAAATCAAAGTGATGTAGTAGCATAATTGGGTGAACTATTGAAAAACCAACAAAAATAGATGATGACATAACATTCATTGAATGGGTTTGTTGAAAAAGATTAAATTAATTAGGTCACAAATCATTTCCATTTAACAGTCTTTAAATCTTTTTAATTAGCATGAACGCCCATTGATTGGGTCATTAACACAAGTATCATTATTTTGTTCAAACAAAGGGCACACGATATGGTACAATCTAATATGCAATACATTCTTTCCCTTTTTTTTTTTTCTTCTTGTGTTATAATTATAATTTACACAAAATATAAAGAAAAATTAAAAAAATTATAATAAAAGTATAAAATATCAATAAAAAAATTAAAAATTACCCAAAAAAAAGAAGAAGAAAGATTAAATTGTATATTAAATGCACCGTAGTCTTATCTTTGAAACATATAAAAACATTTTCTCATGTACAAATTGATTGATGATAATGAATGATTATGACTTTCTAGTTTGTAGAACTTTGTTTCAAAATCTTATGTAAGCTTTACTCGGTTTTAATCAATCAAGCTCTAGTCTACGCGGCCTCCCTTTTTTTTTTTTCTTTTTTTCTTTTTTTAAAGAAGAAAATTAGTTCACACAAATCCTTATTATTACATGTTTGAACCAAATTTTATAATAAATAAAATTTAGAGAAAATTGAAGTTTATTTCCCTTTTCTTTAGATTTGGTTAATACATTCAACAACAAATGATATATATTTTATTTTAGATAAAGATGACATAAAATGATAAGTTAATAAGTCTAATTTAATCTAATAAAAAAAATAAAATTACGAGTTTTTATTATTTAAATTATAAAAATTACGAAGACGAAGAATTAAAATATATATTTTTAAATTAAATATTAATAAAATAAATATTTTATTTAAATTATTATAGAATATAAATTATATATGAATTTATTAATAAAGAAAATGAGTGTTCAAATGATAGTAGTGATAAATCAATTGCATGGTTGAAAAAAAAAAAAAGATTGTGGGATGGGATGATAAATACTTTTTAGAAAATGATTTATGATGTTTCACAAAATGTCAAAAAAGGTAATGAAAAATGAAACTGTCCCATGCCCATCCCCATGCCTATGACACGTCGCCACGTCATCATCCTTGCTCATGGTTGGTGATAACGTGGCAGTCATCAAATGGAAATGGAATAACATGACGACGGATTACGTCATTATGAAAATGACGAGGTAGTTTGCTTGCATCGGAAATGTTGGGTGACGAATCAAATGGAAGAAACTTCGTAGTCCGTGCCAACAAACAAAACTGCCACGTTGGTTTATGATTCAATACGGACAATTCCACGGTAGCAAAAGTAGAAACCATTGCAATTGTAAATTATTAGAGACAACAATATTTATTCTTGTACCCTTTTTTTATAATTAATTATTGTATTTTGAATACTTTGGAGTTTATTGAAACATATAAATTAAAATTTTAAATTTTATGTATAAAATTGTGTTTTAAATATTTATTAGATGTAATTAAAAATATTTAAATATTTTAAATATTTATTAGATGTATTTTAATCTTTTGCCATGGAGTTTATTTAAAATATTAGATATATTTAAAAATATATAATTAATATATTATCACCCATAGATTGATTTAAGTGAAATAAGTTATTCTTATATTGTGTGACTTAGTCGTATGATCACGGGTTTGTTTTACCTTAGTCCTCATAATTTAAATGTAAGTTTAAACGGTGATATGTTTAGTTAGGTTGATAAAATTAGTTTAACTGGTATGATTGGAATACCCTGAATTATAAAAAAAAATTTATCAAAATCATAATTTTTTTATTGCTTTTTAGTAATTATTTGTATAAAAAGTTTATGATATGATTTTTTAAAAAATTTGGACATTGAACACTTTAATAAATATTTAAAATTAATCATAAAAATTATTTGTACTTTTATCAGTGGGCCATAGTTTAAAAAAATTGGAAGTGACATACATATCTTTCAATCTATAAAGTGAAAGAAGATACATGTATTATTGCAAATAACATTTTTTTTTAATCACTGTTTGATATTCTCATTTTTTTTTATTATTACTATTTGTGTTATTGTTGAGATCAATTTAATCAAATTTACAACTAACAAAAAAATTAAGAAAATAAATGTGTGTGTATATATATATATATAATAATAATATTAAAAAATAAATTAAATATATAAAAATTAATGTGATATGATAATATTAATTAAATAAAATATATAATTAATATAATTAATATATTTAAATAATGTTTACCACATAACAAATATATAATAATGTTATACCAATTTGGGTAAAGAATTTTTATTTTCAACATTGATATGAAAAGAAGAGTGTATCGTTTTGTTTATA
>JAVXUL010120664.1:0-16896 GCA_035590515.1 Trichilia minutiflora | reverse complement strand
ATGGCTCTCCCGTTGTAATCTAAATTTATGCAGAATGATATATATTCATTGAAACTCTCTCATCTCTATTTTCAAGTCCGACCCCCTGATCTCAAGAGACTTACCGTTACGGATCTCGAACCCGAGTGCGAGTTAACCATGGATAACTCGTTAGAGACTCTCTGACCAGTAGACTCGGGCAGAATGTCCGAGGTATTTTGGCCGTCTCCGAGGTAATGTAATCGGTTTCTCGGAACGACGTCGTATCAGGAGTCCATCTGAAAGTGATGTGCATATTTAATGGGCCTAAATAAAGGTATGGAGATGGGCCTGAATCCATGTGCTGGGTCTTGATAAAATACCCAACAACAATAATTAATTATTTCACACAATTTATTAATCTTAATTAATAATTTTAGTTAAGCCGGCGCTATCTACCATTTTTTAAAAAATATAAATATATATTTTTTTAACTGAAGATATCTATACTTAATTAGAGTTGACTCTTGTTTTAATAATTTATTTCTTCTTTAAAATACCACACAAACATCTACTAGGTATTTTCTATTAGGAGAATTATGAATTATCTATTGTAGACTTTAGAGAATTATAAATAATTATCTATTGTAGCTTCCTCTGTATTTCCTTTGACATACAATATTTTTTTTGACATTATATCATTTAGATCCTAAATTTTATATTTTATTAAATAAAAATATGTAATTTCTTTTAAATTAGCACAATCCTAATAGAGCTCCCATCAAGAAAACTTAGCACAATTATGGTAGTTAGCTTAAAAAAAAAATATAGTTGATCACATTTTATTAAATAAATCTTTATTAATTATTTTTTCTCAACATATTGATAATAGAGATTTATTTTTAATTAAATTTCAGAATTAATTTTTTTTTTTTATTCCTATTCCCTTAGTAATTAAGGTCAAACAGGCTATATGCCTTAAATATATTATCACAAGTTTTACAATTTTAAATAATGTGTTTTTTTATCAATTGGATGGTAAAATAATGGTATATATAATAAATTATTTGAATATTTAATTGCTAAATGTCATATCACTTGAAATGAATGAAATTTATAATAAAAAAATAGAAGTTCAATATTACTGATTTGTGAAAAAATAAAATAAAAATTGATGGGACCCTATCCAAGAGAAATACATAAAAATATTCTTTATTCAATAAAACAAAACAAATTAGGGGCCTAAATGACAAAACCTCATTCTTTCCTCGCACGAAATTCAAAAGAAGAGGTGATTTTGCTGCGAAATTCAACGCTAAATACTTTCTTGCAGTATAAACACACAGAGAGAGGAGAAAGGGAGTAGTACAGCTAGCGAGATTGAAAAATGATTCTACAACTGCTTTCATTTGAGATTCTGATCTTCTTATCATCTCCAGCAAACATTCTGCCACGACCAACAGCATTATTGCAGTCTAATTCTTCATACAGTTGCAGAAATGTTGCCATTTCGATTCCATTCAGAATAGGGGAATGGTTTGAAAGGGCAGTCGACTCGGAGGTTCTACAAATTTCTCCGGAAGTAACAGCCGTGAATGCAAGCCACCATCCAATATTAGATTTTCGACGTCGAGACGAAGCTATTAGAGAATGCATTGGCTGGGAAAAACCCGATTTTTTGTTCCCTCGAACCAGAAACGCCCACAGAATTGTCGTTATAGGCAGCAACGAACTGTCTTTTATCTTCATTCATTCTACTGATTTCGTTATTAGAGGAAGCCAGTCCCTGCTGCCTGGAATCCCTTTGTCTCATAATCATAATGGTCGCAAGTTGGCTCAAGAAAGTGCTGAAAATGTTCAAGTTCCTTATCTGGTGGTGGATCGGAGAAGACACAATCATTCAAGAAAAATATCAATACGCATCCCAATAAGGTAAAATTGCTAAATTAACTACTCATAAAGTAAATAGTTAAATTATAGATTATTACTCTATGTTATTCCATATATTTTTGCCATATCTTAAATTCCTGAACTCTCTTATCATATATTTAAGTTACAGGGAAGCAGTTTATCATTTATCAAGACTAATAAACAAAAAATATATGTATTAGATTTTTTAACTTTGACTCCGCAGTAACTCCTTTCAGGAATCCTTGGAAATTGTTAGGCACTTGCTGCTTGAAGAAATTTCAAATTTTTACGCACTTTGAATCAAACCCAATGATGGTATTGTTTGGTTATCCTCAACCTAACTTTTCATGTTTACACGTTTTGAAACAAACCAAATAATTTGGAAAAAGTCAATTCCCCATTATGTTTATTAACTTGACCATTTCTCCTCAAAAAATTATTGTTACATAATTTTCTTTAGTTTATATGTTTATTGATAATTTTTTTTTATTAATCTTGGAGAGAATTATTATAAATTTTTTAAGAATGTTAAAGAGGAAAGGCTTAGATTTCATAATACATATGTATTGTAATATTTTTTCTAAAAAATTTCAGAAAAATCATTAAAACACCTAGTCTCACCCATGAAACACTCCGAGTGCTATTTTAATTAGCATATAATTATCTATTAATATCTAAAAATTCCGCCTAATATTACTTAAATTTGATAAACACTTTTATTTATATCGTGTTCTAAGTGACCATCGGTGGAGAATTATCTGACAGAGACAGGTCCAACACCAGTTGGGAAGTTCCTTCAGACACTTCTATTCCCCGGTCAAATGATTTCTTCGAAGAAGACGGCATCGAATACTGTTACTTCACAGGGGATGTCCAGCTGTTATCCGGCACCAACTTTTATGGCCTCTTCATGATAGGTATGCATTTAATCCAAGGAATCATATGTATAAATATAACATGAAAAAAAAAGTTGGTTAATGCTTTTGTTTTTTTATATAATTACATCCCACTTTAAGTTTGAATTCGGTTGAGAAATCAAACACAAACGACTACTAAATTATTGAACTACGACTCCCGAAGGTTAATGCTTAGTCAGTAATTGGAGTGCATATTTATAAAATGAAGCGGTTAAAATGAAGATTAACATTCTACACTCCCTTACTTAAACCTGATATATTTCACTTTATAAAACCATTCTGTAGTTGCAGGCACATCGCTTGGAGCTTTATTTCTAGTTATCGGTAGTATGTGTCTGTGTAAGAAAATGAAGGACATCAAGCTCAAAGAGAAGTTCTTCAAACAAAATGGTGGTTTACTTCTACAACAAATGTTACATTCATCTGATGGAGTTATGCTTAGTAGATGCAAGCTATTCAGCTCAAAGGAGTTAGACAAGGCCACTAACCATTTTAATGTTAATAGAATTCTTGGTCAGGGTGGCCAAGGAACTGTTTACAAAGGAATGCTGGAAGATGGAGTAATTGTTGTAGTAAAAAAATCAAAAGTTATAGACGAAGAAAAGCTTGAAGAATTCATTAACGAGCTTGTCATCCTTTCCCAAATCAACCACAGGAATGTGGTTAAACTATTAGGATGCTGTCTGGAGACTGAAGTTCCTTTAGTAGTCTATGAATTCATCCCCAATGGAACACTTTTCCAATATATTCATCATCAAAACGGAGAATCTCTGCTAACATGGGAAATGCGTTTGCGAATTGCCATAGAAGTAGCCGGAGCTCTTGCTTACTTGCATTCGGCAGCAGCTGTTCCTATTTACCATCGTGACATCAAGTCAACAAATATACTCTTGGACAAAAAAAGCAGAGCAAAAGTTGCAGATTTTGGGACTTCAAAAGTTATTGCCATTGATCAAACTCATGTGACAACAAAAATAGTAGGGACGCTTGGGTATTTGGATCCGGATTACCATCAATCAAGGCAGTTGACAGATAAAAGTGATGTCTACAGCTTTGGAGTCATCCTCGTGTAACTTTTAACAGGAAAGAAACCAATATTTTCAACGACTTCACAGGAAAGTACAAGTTTGGCCGCGTATTTTCTTCATTTCATGAAGCAGAATCGCCTGAATGATATTCTTGATGATCAAGTTATGGACTCGATGGGAAAGAAAAATGATCAGATCATGCCATTTGCTAACCTTGCAAGAAGTTGTCTAGACCAGAATGGTAAGAAAAGACCTACCATGGAAGAAGTTTTAATGGAGTTAAAGAGAATTCGAGCATTGAAAAAGAAGAGATCAGCAATGTTCAGTAAAATTATGAAGAGGTTGAGTTTGAAAGAGCCCAAAGTAAATAATTGAGGCATGCAATGCTATTTCCAGTCCAACAAGTTCTAGTTTTGATAATATTCACTAAGAGAGATGATTCTGTAAGGAAACAAATAAATAAATGTACTTGGGTATCGCTAATTAGGATTCAGGAAATACTGGTTATATATTCTCAAAAACGTTTATGCTTCTATTATAAAGGACTAGTCCATTTTAAAGAAAATTGAATGATCATTTTAATGAACTTGAAAGTATTATTGCTGTTGTAATGACCGTTCGATGTGATATCAATTTTGATAAAGCAGTTGATGCTGGTGAAAAAGATGCTTCTACGAGAATGAAATTTGGTGCACTGGTATGTGGACAAATGATGTTCCACGATCAAACGTGAATTCAATCGGTGAGAACCTAAATCTATGTTCAGATTACGCAAACTTTCTTCGAATCTACTAAGAACACGCTGGGAATCCGCCAAGCAACTCAGAGTAAAACCCGTAGAAATAACAATATTTTAGAAATTGAGTATGGATGTTGAATCCTTTCAGGGATTTGAGCCCTCTTTAAATACTATAATATTAGGATTTATATAATTACAAAAGAATTCTTAAAACTCAAATAAAGATACAAAAAAAATAAATCTGAAACAGAGTTAAAATGGTCAAATAAGGGCCAATTTTGCCTTTCTTCCATTCAGTCAAGGCTTGTTGCCGATTTGTACCGTCGAATTCTCCCAAATATTCTGGAACATATTATATAAATTTTGATCGAACATATGAGGGGACTCGTTCGATTGAATTTATAATTTTTCAGAATTCTTCCTTCTTGCTGTTGCTCCCAAGCCCAGTATTTTTTGGTTCCTTGTCGTTTACCTGGATCAAGAAGTCTTGAGTTCCAGCCCCGCGTCAACAAAGCTTAGAATAAAAGAATTTCAAAATAGAAATATTCATAAGAACTTAAAGAATTGCATCATATTTGAAGAAGTGTAAGTAATTTGAGATCTCTTGTTAGTAGTTAAAAAGTAAATTAAGGAACGATGTGTTTTTGGTTACCATTAATGAAAATAGATAATATATATAAATGACCGAATAATGATCAAAGCAGCTGGTAGGAAGCCTTTTCTTTCTTTCTTTCTTTCTTTCTTCGTTTTTATTCAAATATTATAGCAGACGGTCTCTATCTTTTCGTACTGTTATCCAAATTAATATTAATAATGTAAGGGCTAATGCCATGGATGTTTTCTCAAGACTAAGATTAGGTGTTGGTATAAACCTTTAGCTGAGCAAATTCACATTCATGGTTGGTAATTAATAAATAAAAATATAATAAAAAATTTTAATTTTAATTTTATATAAATAAAAATAAAATAATATTAGATACAAATTTTAATATTCAATTTTAATTATTATTTTTATTAATTATATTTATTTTGTATTTTATTAACTAAGTAAAATTTCTTGTACATAAGGTTTATAATTAAGCCTAGGTGTGGATTAAAAATATTCAGTGTATTATATTATTATACATATTATTTGACATTCTCATATATTATTATGGGGACTTTTTACAAAAGGAATGTTGGAAGATGGATGAATCATTGCTATAAAAATATCCAAAGTTGTCGATGAAGAGAAAAGCTTATAGAGTTCGTTATGATTTAGAGATCAAAGTTCCTTTATTAGGTTATGAATTCATCCTCAATAAAAACCCACTTTCTTGTGCATTCATGATCGAAATGAAGAGCTTCCATTTACATGGGAAATGGTTCGAATTGCCACAAAAGTAGAAGCAGATCTTTCGTACTCGCACTTCTCTGCAGTCATTCCCATCGACTATCGAAACATCAAGTCTATTTGTGGTAGATGAAAATTAGGACCGAAAATTGGAGATTTTTTAATATTGACCACTCATAGCAAATTTACAATTCGCTTTTTCTTAAGATCTTATGTTATAAGTCATTCAATATTTAGGAGCAAAAGAGTCTATTCCTACCTTCTTTAAAAGAGGAAGGTTGACAAGTATCAATGAATAATAGAAGACTGACTATGATATATTCTCATAATATTATATTAATTTAGTTTCTATAAAATTATTTATATATCAATTTTAATTACTTAAAAAGTTTTGAAGTTATATGTATATTTTTTAACTTCTAAAATTTTAACTCTAATTTTAATAAAATTGTTTATCTTTCAACTTTTACATCGCAATATCCTTTAAATTGTACATTAATGTATCAAATTAAAGTATTGTTACATCAATATATATAAGCCAAGTCCTCATAATATTATCTGAGAATACACGTAGGCAAAGGAGTTCCGGTCCACACGCAATTCATAATTGAGAAGTAAATACAAGTTGAATGTGATGACGAATATATTGCTTAATTATCACATCTGTCAATTATTATCAATAATAATAATAATAAAAGAAGAAATATTTTAAAAAATAAATAAATTTAAATATAAAAGCATCTTAGTAAAAATTATGTAATCACTTAAAAATATTTTCAAAAAATTAAATTAAATTAAATTAAATTTTTAGATAATTTAACTTTATAAAAAATTATTAAAATAAAAATATTCAATGAGCTTGACATCTTATGGGGGAAGCAAGAGATTAAAGAATCAATTTCTTTTACATTAATTTTAAATTTTATTAAAAATAAACAAATTTTTTTATAATCCAAAATATTTTAACAAATAAAGATAAACAAATTTAAAAAATTAAAAAAAATTTAAGGAGAAGCCATACCATAGGAAAAAGGTCTTCAACTTATCTTTTCACCCACAAGGGACATGAAAATGAATTCTAGCATATCCATGGACCCGTATCTTGACTTCACACCGCACTATTACAATTTCTCTTTGTGTTTCTATTTTTCCTAGAAATTTTAATTATTAATTAATTCTCTTAGGCAAAGGGACATTTTGTTTCAAATATATAATATATATTGGAGTTGGTAATAAGAAATAATAGACAATGAGAGACCTGGATAGAAATCAGCAAATGATGAGAAGGGTGAGGGAAGCAAGTAAAAGAGCTCATTTAGCTTAAGAGACTAATTTGTATGTTAACTTCAAGTACTGAACATACCGCAAAAGAAGGCAAGGAAGAGCAAAAGATTGAAGAATGATTTTGCAGTTGTTTCCGATTGTCTTGCTGTTATGTCCACCGATAAACGCGTCGATACAATCTTCATCTTCAGCAAGCCCTGTTCGTGTGGTCATGTCAATTTACTTTCGACTTCCATTATCACATGAAGCTGCTTGCCGTTATTTTGTTGACAAATGGTTTGAAAAAAATTTCGTCTCATCAGCGGGCACCTCTTTGTTCATAGAAAACATCGACTTGGAAGTGACTGAATTTTCTCTTGGCCAAGAAAAAAGTGGTTATGGCGTCAAATATTGTCAAATCGCTGGAATCCCTTCACCGTTCAAGATATTTAATGAATCTTCAGGAAGCTTGACCGAAGAAGGAGGCTGGCTTCGGCAATGCAAATATGCCCTATTTGTACACCAAAACTGGTTCCAAAATGTGACCACGATTAATCGTCGTTTCGATGTGCAAGATTCGAAAGATTTTCGTCGGTTATTAAACTGGAGGATGCACAGGTTCAATTTTAGCCTGTTTCCAATAGATCAAAAGTCTTCTAGCAGTCAGACTTTTGTACTTCAATGGGATCTCAGATCCAAATCAAAGCTTTGCATGGGAAAAATAAAAAGTAAGCTTCAATTCCTTATCAGATGTTGAGTCTGCCTATCTTGAAGAGTATGCACTATGCAGAATAGGTTATTTATATATATATATATATATATATAATTTGAAGATTTAAATGAGGGAGAGAGAACATATAAGAGAAATTACGTCAAACCATGATCTAAACATAGTGTTTCCAAAAATGAAATTAATTTTAAGTCATATTTGAACTTGTCAGAGTAGTCGTAAACCTTTTCCTGTGATTTATGATACTAATGTCATGACAGCTGAAATTTCTAACTGTGTTTCCTTTGTACATATCAGATATCGATGAATTTAAGCGTCTAAACACCACCTCCCAGGAGTCTATGATTTACCAAAATTTGATAGAGTACTACAGGTTCTACAAGCACCGGTTCTTATTAGGTATGTATATATAATTAATGAATGGAATCATTTATACTAAGTTTTAATACAGATCATCTTCTACTCAATAAAGTCTTAGGTGAGTCGTGGGTAGTACGTCTCTTGTAGATTTTTCTAATAACATATGTACTTAATTTGAATTTCATCATTATTAAAAAGAATAATGATAATGATATGAAGGAGAAATGTTAATATATTTGTAAACTGGATTCAATTAAATAATATGGACGGTCCTATCTAAAATTTTCTCTCTTTACTAGTGCGTAAGAGCTGGCGTCACAAACAAGGATTTGACTCCCCAACAAATTATTTGTCCGGACATGAAGCCCTTTTATTTATTTATTTTTGGCACTCAAACAAAACTCAACCCATAATTTTTAAGACAACCGACCTTTCTTTGCTAACTCAACATCAGTTAAAGACAAGACATTTATTGTGTTTTCTTCACAAAAACATGCTCTATGTTTTCTACGCTAATCGGGTCCAACCAGAAAACTTGGAAAAATTAACCATCGATAATTCTTATATACATACTCGTGGATGTCTCTGCTAGATTTTTTTAAATTTGACCGATAACATTTTCTAGTAAAGATTAGTAAAAGATAAAATTTTTTACAAGTATTTGGCAGAGTGAATTAGAGATTCTTCTTTTTCTGTCAGCATTTTTTTTTTGTACATCCCCACTTTTGAGTTGGGGATGGTGCAAATCCGTTTTGTTTGGGACCAAGATAACAATTATTTTGTTTGTTTGTTTTTTGTATCAAATTTATACGTTTTATAAAGTCTTCATTTCCTTTTTCAAATTAAATTAAAACCAACCATGATTAAATTGAATTACGCAGTTATATTTGGTGCAAGTCTTGGAGTTTTAATTATATTTAAGGGGAGAAGTTGGTTAATCGTTTTCATAAAGAAAGCAAAGAAGATCAAGCTCAGAAAATTTTTCGAGATGAAGGATGGTTTGCTTTTACAACAAATGTTGCATTCATGTGATGGCAGTGTTGACAGATGCAAACAGTTCAATGCCAAGGAGTTGGACAAGGCCACGGACCATTTTAATGAGAATAGAATTCTTGGTCAAGGTGGACACGGTACTGTTTACAAAGGAATGTTGGAAGATGGAAGAATCATTGCAGTAAAAAAATTCAAAACTGTGGATGAAGAGAAGCTTGAAGAGTTCATTAACGAGCTAGCCATTCTTTCACAGATTAACCACAGGAATGTGGTTAAACTATTGGGGTATTGTTTGAAGACCGAAGTTCCTCTATTAGTTTACCAGTTCATTCAAAATGGAACCCTTTTCGAGTACTTACACAATCGCAAGGAAGAGCATTCCTTGACATGGGAAATGCGTTTGCGAATTGCCACAGAAGTTGCTGTAGCTCTTTCTTACTTGCACTCGTCAGCAGCCATTCCTATCTACCATCGAGACATCAAGTCGACAAACATACTCTTGGATGAAAATTACAGTGCAAAAGTTGCAGATTTTGGGACTTCAAAAGTTATTTCCATTGATCAAACTCATGTGACGACGAAAATACTCGGAACATTTGGGTATTTGGATCCAGAATACTACCAGTCAAGCCAATTGACGGATAAAAGTGATGTCTATAGCTTTGTAGTCGTTCTTGTTGAGCTTTTAACCGGAGAAAAACCGATATTTTCTTCTGCGTCACAAGAAAATATAAATTTAGCGAAGTATTTCGTTTATGCCATGAAGGAGAATCATTTGCATGATATTCTTGATGATCAAGTGAAGCAGACGGGAAAGAAAGGGGAGATCATAGCCTTTGCTAATCTCACAAAAAGATGCTTAAACCTGAAGGGAAAAGAAAGACCCACCATGAAAGAAGTTGCCACGGAATTAGAGAGAATTCGAGTCCTGAAAAAGAAGAAAGGAATGTTCAACAAAATTATGAAATACTTTTAATAAGTGAACACTATTAGCTATATCCTATAAAGTATTGGTATTTTCAGTTTTTTGGTTTATAAATATTATAATAATTTTGCAATAAATAAGAGAAAGAGTTCTTTATTTACGTACACATACGTGTGTGTATATATATATATATATTAGTTCATATTTTATAATAAAATATGTATGTAAATTATTCAAATAATTTATTTAATAATTAAATAAAATTATCAAATTCTTTTTTTCATAAAAGTGGCACAAATTGGGTATTAATATTGCATAGTCGATATACTGAATGTTATTTATGAATATTATGAGATGATATTAGTGAGGATGACAATGAAAGTCATATCATTAGGACATTAATATAAATTTATAATTAGAGAGTTATTTATCGAATGTAAATAAAGAATGATAAATCATATAATATATATGTAGTTAATAATTTATCAAAATATTGTATTAATGTACGAAGTGATCCTATAACATTAGACATTAAAGTTAGATCTTATATAAATACTCATAGTTTATATAGTGTATAAGAATATAACGAATCACTTTTTATATTATAAGTTTGATTTGGTTGTACCTTATTCATAAGAGGAATAGAATAATAGTCAAGACGGGGGATTTATTAGCTTGTTCAATAGTATTGAGTATATTTGTTGATTAATGATCATAGTTTATCAAGAGAAGTAACCTAATTCTGGAAAAAACTGTGCCAGGAAATAAAATGCAAGTTGCAAAAGTTGTGTGCAAAGTTGCAGATAATTGAAAGCAAGTGGAAGCAGAAACTGTGTACTGTTGCTGGAAGCTGGACCAAGTTGGAACTTGGAAGAGTTAGTTGAGGGGTATTTTAGTCATTAAGCTGAAAGTTGTTAACAGGTTGTAGTTAAGTTTGTTAGGTTTTGTTTCTTGATTTTCTTGATTACAACTTACAGCTGTATAAATGAAGCCTTCATTGATAACAAAAAAAAATGTTAATAACAAGAAAAGCATTCTTCTAGCAACTCTCTCTTGACTCACTTTATTTTTCTTTTCTTCTCTTCTTTCTTCATTCTTTTTTCTTGTTGATTGTATAGACATATCAGTACAAGTTTCTGGTTTCTTTTCTTGTTTATAATTCTGGAACTTGTGTTAATCACAGGTGAAGTTGATTAGTGATCTTGAACAAGTGGTATCACAACACAGAAAAGTAAGATCAATTGGACATGTAAAATTGCAAAGATGGTTTCTTGGTGCTGATCAAAATCTTGAAAGGTGATTATGGTGCAGACCAAATTCACAATTGAGAAGTTCACATAGGAGAATGACTTCTTTCTCTAGAAACTTAAAATGAGAGCCTTCTTGGGCCATGAAGACTTGGATCATGCATGCACTGGAAGAAGAAGCAGCAGCACAGATCGAAGGCAAAGACTTCAATGATGCAGAATTGAAAGAAACTTACAGGAAGGCCAGGAGTGCTTTAATTCTTTCACTCTCGGATAAGGTACTTAGAGATGTATCTAAAGAAACTACTGTTAGGGGAATATAGCAGAAGTAGAGGAGAGGTTTCAGCAAAAAATCTATAGCCAAGAGACTGTATTTGAAGAAGCAGATATATGCCTTGTATTTGGAAGAAGGTGGCTCGATTGAAGATCATCTTAACAAGTTCAACGAGTTGCGAATTGCCACAGAAGTTGCTGGAGCTCTTTCTTACTTGCACTCGTCAGCAGCCATTCCTATCTAACATCGAGACATCAAGTCGACAAACATACTCTTGGATGAAAATTACAGTGCAAAAGTTGCAGATTTTGGGACTTCAAAAGTTATTTCCATTGATCAAACTCATGTGACGACGAAAATACTCGGAACATTTGGGTATTTGGATCCAGAATACTACCAGTCAAGCCAATTGACGGATAAAAGTGATGTCTATAGCTTTGTAGTCGTTCTTGTTGAGCTTTTAACCGGAGAAAAACCGATATTTTCTTCTGCGTCACAAGAAAATATAAATTTAGCGAAGTATTTCGTTTATGCCATGAAGGAGAATCATTTGCATGATATTCTTGATGATCAAGTGAAGCAGACGGGAAAGAAAGGGGAGATCATAGCCTTTGCTAATCTCACAAAAAGATGCTTAAACCTGAAGGGAAAAGAAAGACCCACCATGAAAGAAGTTGCCACGGAGCTAGAGAGAATTCGAGTCCTGAAAAAGAAGAAAGGAATGTTCTACAAAATTATAAAATACTTTCAGTAAGTGAACACTATTAGTATATATCCTGTAAACCATTCGAACGGATGGGTTTTAGGTTTATAAATATTATAATAATTTTATAATAAATTAAAAAAAAATCTTTATTCACACACATACATATTATAAATATACATATTTTTTTTTTTATTAATACTTATTTTATAATAAAGTGTGTATATAAATTATTTAAATAATTTATTTAATAATTAAATAAAATTATTAAAATTTTTCATTATAAAAGTGGCATAAATTAGATATCAATATCGTATAGTAGATATATTAAATACTACTTATGAATATTATGGGATGGTATTAGTGAGAGTGATAATGAGAGTCATATCACAAGAAAATTAATATAAATTTATAATTTGAGAATTATTTATCGAATATAAATAAAGAACGATAAATTAATAATTTATCGAAAGATTATATTAGTGTATAAAAAGATCCTATGACCTAGGTAATTAAGGTTAGATCTTATATAAATACTCATAATTCATATAGTGTATACGAATAGGAGTAATCATGTTTTATATTATAAACCTAATTTGGTTATACGTTATTAATAAAAAGAATAGGATGGTAGTTAAGACAGGATTTGTTGACTCGTTTAATAGGATTGACCATTTTCGCTAATTCTATCTAAATTTAAGTTTTTAATCAAATGTCATTAAATATCTGAAATCAAGTCTCTAGTCAAAGTAAAATAAATGTCACATGAAGAGCTTACGAGGATGAGTTCAAGATATATCAATTAGAGTAGGATTGGAAAATAAAAAGATTTTATCCACATAGCACGTATAATTCGAGTAAGATTTGATAAAAATTGGATTAAAGAATGTGACGTATTGTTAGATATCAATCATAATTATTAAATTTCAAAATATTTAGAGATCACACACGGTTAGTCCACTATAAATTTTTATTATCACATTAATAATTTTATGCTTTAGGAAACTATACAGAAGATAGAAAAATTATTTACAGGAGGTTAGCACTTTCAAAAATAATTTAATAGACAAAATATATATTTGGTTACCATTTTGATATTTGTTTAAAGATCAATTAATAATTTTATTATTGATTTTTTAAAATTAATTACATTGATCATTTATTAATTAATTTTAAATTAATTAATATTTTTTTAATAGTTGAGAAAACAGATAGATGTGATATTTATCATTTATTTTAATACATAATAGGCTTTAATATGGCAAAAGCCATTTGGATCAAATATGTCTTGGTTTGGCATTAGATTATTGGTCCAAATATGTATTACTTTGTTTAATTTTAATTGGTGTATGCGTATTAATTTTAATGGGTTAAATTAATGAATTTTTATTAAATAAATATTAAAAAAAATGAAAAAATCTTTCATTTTTACAAGCAAAAAATTCGGCAACCAAGAGGAAAAAAAGATAAATTTTGTTTTCAAAATTTTCAAACAAAAAAAAAAGTTTTCTTCAAACTTTCAAGACATTTGGAGTATAGATCGAAGAGATTGAATTGTTTTTTAACTCATTTTCGTCAAATTAAAAACTTGAATAAGGTAACAAAATTTAAAACCTTGGCTTTGGCTCTTAATACATATATACGATGATATAAGTGCGATGCTAGAATCTTAAATTATGCAAAATTTTAACCATAGGATATATCCTTCAAACGCATTATTACATTTAACCTAGTAAGTATATATATGTTCGTTGTTTGTTTTGTACCTTCTCAGCACTTCTCGTTAAAGAAAAGAAAGGAAGATTTCATAATTTCTGTTTTGTTATTTGGTTGGTTGTTCGGGAGATCAATCAAATATAGTTATAATTTTTTTTTTAAATACAGAATATATTATTATAGGTTTTTGGAATGATATATTTGGGTGAATCATTCTGAAAATATTGATTAATTATTGAATTAATTGCTAGTTACCGTAAATCAATTTTTCTAAATTGTATGAAAAATTCCAAAAAAAAATTGTTTTTATTTTTTAAATTCAAAAAATTATGTATGAAAATGTAATCTAATAAAATTCTCATTGATTTCAGTACGTAGTTGCAAAATATTTTCTGTTTACACAATATCTATTTTTTTTTATAATTTTTATGATTAATTTTCAAAAATATTCTTTTATAAATCAATAAGGATGATTAGCAAGGTGTTTAATTTAGCATAATCAAGAGTTATTAAAATTATTTTTAAAATGTTATTGCATATATCTTATTCTACTATTTTTATAAATTTGCAATCATAAAATTTGAGAATTATAATTAAAAAAATTAAGGAAAAATTTAGAATATTTAGGATATAATTCCATGGAATTTTTCTCTTCCCATATTTTTTATAATTTTTGTCAATAAAATTTTGGAACCTTAAACAAGTTTCAAACGACGTCGCTTCTGTTATTAGGCTAAATATGGTGTTTTAAATTAGGGAATTAAGCAAAAATACCCACTGTTCATGGGTGAAATTCAAAAATATCCACTGTTACTAATTTCAATCAAAAATGACCATATTTACTGTTTTTTAACGAAAATACCCCTGAAACTAAAAAAGGAAGAGAAGCAGTTTGTGCGGTAGCGTCCGCTGGAGCGCGCCATCGATCTTGACACGTGGCACCTCTGGAGCGCGCCACGTCAAAGAAAGATGGCGCGCTGGATCGTGCCATCGATCGTTGATGTGGCGCGCTCTAGAGGCGCCATCGATCTTTGACGTGGCGCGCTCCAGATGCGCCACGTGTCACTCTATATATAAATAATTTATTTTTTTTTAAATTTAAAAAAATATAATTCATTAATTTTAAAAAATAGAATTCTATGTTAATTTTTTTAAAATTTCTTTAAAAATTTATAAAATATGAAAATATAATTAATGAAGTCAAATATTAAAATATTAAGAATTTTTAATATATTAAAATATAATTAAAATATTAAAAAAGTTAAAAAATTAATTTGTAAAATTAATTAAAAATTTTAATTATGTTAAAATTAATTACAATTAATTAATATTTAAAATTAATTAAAATTGTTAATTACAATAATTAATTTAATTAATTAATTTATCAAGGAAAAATTAATTTAATTAATTTATTTATTAAGGAAAAATTAATTTAATTAATTAATTAATTAAAATTAATTTTTTAATTAAAATTTTAATTAATAAATTATTTTAAGCACTCTATGTTATTAAATTAATTATCATAATTAATTTAATTAATTAATTTATTAAGGAAAAATTAATTTTATTAATTTATTAATTAAAAATTTTAATTAAGAAATTAATTTTAATTAATTAAATAAATTAATTTTTCTTAATAAATTAATTAATTAAATTAATTATCATAATTAAAATTTTTAATTAAATTTAAAAATTAATGTTTTTAATAATTAAAAAATAATTGTAAAAATATTAAAATTATTAATTTTCTAATTTATTAATTAATTTTATTAAGAAAAAATTAATTTAATTAATTTATTAATTAAAATTAATTTTTTAATTAAAATTTTATTAAAGAAAGAGGAGCTGATTCGGTGTGGCGAGTCTCGCGTGAGCGCGCCATCGATAGTTGACGTGGCGTGCTCCAGAGCGCGCCACGTCAACTATCGATGGCGTGCTGGATTCGGTGTGGCGAGTCCCGCGTGAGCGCGCCATCGATCTTTGACGTGGCGCGTTCCAAAGGCGCCACGTGGCACTCTGTTTTTAAATAATTAAATCTTTTAAAATTAAATTTAAAAAAATATAATTAATTAATTTAAAAAAATAAAATTTTATGTTAATTTTTTAAAAATTAATAAAATATTAAAATATAATTAATGAAGTCAAATATTAAAATATTAAGAATTTTAAATATAGTAAAAATATAATTAAAATATTATAATATAATTAAAATATTAAAAAAGTTAAAAAAATTTTTAAAAATAAATTAAGTAATTTAAAAAAGTATATATAATTGTTTAATTTAATATTTATAAAATATAAAATTTTAATTATGATAATTAATTAATTTATTAAGGAAAAATTAATTTATTTAATTTATTAATTAAAATTAATCTTTTAATTAAAATTTTTAATTAATTTCCATAATTTTAAGCACTTTATGTTAATAAATTAAATTAATTATCATAATTAAAAATTTTAATTAATTTTAAAAATTAATAAATTAATTTATTCTTAATTTTTTTTTAAAGAATTAACATAGGGTGCCATTTTTTAAAATTAATTAATTACATTAAATTATTAAATAAAATTCTAATATCTATTTTTTCTTAATTAAATTCTAATATTAATTTTTTCGTTAATTAAATTTTAATATTAATTATATTTTTTAATATAATATGATATTTAAACATTATATTAATTATTATAAATATTTAATTATATAATATTAAATTGGGTTATCGTAAATATTATAATTTTAATAATATTTAATAAAAATCTAATATTTTATATTTTATAAATATTAAATTAAAAAATTAT
>JAVXUL010120643.1:0-16897 GCA_035590515.1 Trichilia minutiflora | reverse complement strand
GAAACTTATTTTCAGTAAAAGAGGGGGGAGTTTGGAATTGTCAGCAAACAATAGGGTGGTAAATGGCTTTACCCCTATATTTAAAATTAACAAATTTTATTAATAAAAATTTCAAAGACCTTTTTATAAAATTCATATATAATTAAAGATTTTTATGATTAACGTTGTTGATTTATAAATTAATGTTTGACTTTATTTTATAATATAAAAATAATTCAATGAATCCTTAATTTAGCAATTTGAGATAAGAGAAATATTCCCAGATAGAGGAATTACTAACACGACTTCCAACGGCTGTCCATGGCGCAAACTCAAAGAATAATAATCTAGTGCTATTGGCTGCGGAGAATGTGTACGAGTTCCTACCCAAAATTAAGCAGCAACATTAACATGTGAGAAAGCTTGTCTCGTAAAGTGGATAAACAAGGGAGGAACAGTGCATTGCTCCTGGCTGCAATGTTAGGGGAACATACGCTATGGTTTCTTCCTAGGGCTGCTCTAAAAATGCTAGGGGAAATCAAGTATGGTATGAGGTACATACGTACGTAAGTGTTAATTATTTAAGTGTTCATCCTCATCGATCCATCTATAGCTATATAATTTACTAAATATACTGTATATATGATTGATATATATCTATGCTTATTTTGCTTTTACTTTGTATAATGCAATATGTTAAAAACTCCGTCCCATTAAACTAATTTGTTACTTACAAAAATGACAGCAAGTCCTCAAAAGAAGTCTCCTCTGAAACACGCAAAGCTCTTGTTAAAGATGGAGGAGAACGGCTAACCAACACATCTCAGTCATGTTCTGGCGTCGCTGTATTAATATCTACCATTGCTTTTGCGATGTGAGCCACTATTTAAGGTGGCGACGTCAAGGAAGGAATTGGGGCGCCAACCTTTGAAAACCATCCGATGTACGTTCATCACTTTTGCCATCTCTTCACTCGTTGCTAACTCTTAGCCTGCCAGTTAGTACTGTGCATAGCAATACCAGCATCTAGGTACGATGAGAGAGATTTCGGTAAAGATTTATTCAGAAAGCTCTTGCTTGGACTGACTTCAGTGTTCGCGTCCATGATTTCTATGTTCCCATCTTTCTGCGCAGGCCATTTTCTCGTTTTTAAAGAGAAGTTGAAGTATGCTGCGTTGCCGGCCGTATATGCAATCATTTGCCTGCCAATAGCTTTATTCGCTGTTGCTCATTTTCCAACTAGCGTATATTTGATTTGGTTAGGGTTATCTTTACGAAAGTGCGGCCACAACACAGCCTTAGATCCACAGCAGCTCCTCCTTAAACTCTTTGGTTACAGACCATGGCTTAGTGTTATCAAGGATCATTCGATCACTACTGCCACACAGCATCCTCATCAATTCATGCATCTACACATATCAAAGCACATTAACAAGACCATCCTAAAACTTTGGATAGACACCAACCACCTCAATAATATTCACATGACTGAAGCTTCCTCACCAGATTTTTCTCAATGGTTGTAACAAATATCAGTTGTAACAACAATACAAGTGTATTACTGCTCTATAAATGGCATATCGTGTAAATCATCAATAGTAATGAAAACAAATTTTCATTCAAACTCATATCAGCAAATCTTTTAAGTGCCAGTCTCAGTATGCTTGTTTGTTTTCCTGTCTAGGTTTTGTGTTGACTAATGAGGACCAATTGTGTGTTTCGGGATTATGATAATTTTATTAATGGCCTAAATAAATTCCAGTTATCTGTCTCTAGATCTTTAAATTATGGAACGGTATTAGAGATATAAACTTCTTATATAAATTAATTTGTTTCTTACATAAATAAATAAAAACTCTCAAAAGTAAAAGAAAATTATACATTCACGGAAAATATTTGGCTTGTTGATCACAAAAGAAAAGACTCTTGATTCATTATTAATTCTTTCCAAAAAAACTCTTTATATATTGAACAAAATTAATTAATCCTTTTCGTTACAAAACATTACAAAATTTTCTCAAAAAAATTATTAATTTTGACCCATGTTAAGAAAATTAACAAACAATATATATAAAACTCAAATAAAGATATATTTTAAATTATTAATTGTACTTCTACAATTCTTCTATTTATTTAATTTTGAAAATACAATATTGAGTTATTTGATATATAAATATTCAATTTTAATAGTAATTGAATGTTTTTACTCACTCTCTTAATTATAATTAATTTAAAATTTTTTTATAATGATTGTAGATTAAAAATTACATTGTCTCAGTTTTTTAAATATATATGTATATAGTGAATGCTTTTTCTTTTTTGGATAGAAATATTATGTGAATGCTAATGCATGGTGAATTGGTAACTAAATATCACCGCCTTGTTTCAATATTACTCAACTGAAAAGCAAATACGATAACTCTTTTCTTTCTGACAGGAGATTTATATAAAGTGACAGTGCAATTCTATCTCCTATCTGGAAAAGATAAAGCCTAAATCATAATAGGGGATGTAAAAACATGTAGGAACATTCATGAAGCTTATGCATGAAATTCACGTAATGGAACATACATACCGTAAGTTCCAAGTAAATTTATGGGGCCCATACTACAAAATCTTAATCAATGATCATCAAACATCAGCGGCCAATCATTACCATTTCCTTCACGACATATTCGAAGAGTCAAAACTACTTTCACCAAATGGAATAAACATTAATTTCTCTTTTCCCTTTAGCTCTCTCTTTCTTTTTCTTTTTCTTTTTCTTTTAATTCTCATTTCTATCATTTCGAACAACTTCATCATGCTATCTGGATTTTGAGGCATCATCAAATGGTCCTCCTCATTTTCATCTTCGATCTGAGTTGCTTCTAGGTTAGCTTGATTCCCTAGCTGGTCTTTCTACGTATATCATTCACACATTTATAAACGTCAATAATTCTGAATTTATAAAGTGAAAATACATATCAAGGGAAGCAAAAGAAGAATCAAATGAAAAAAGACTAGCAGCTAAATATTTATTCCTATAAACGAGGTGAATGAAACTTTTGGGGAAACAAGTTGACATATTCAATCTCATAATAATATCCAATAATTGCACAATTTTGATTTCATTAAAAAGTAAATGGTAGAAAGTCACTAGTTTTCTGAGCGTCAGCATCTCGTCTAACATTTCTCTTCCCCTTATGACTGTTCTTTGAAACCTTGTCAGAACCTGAAAATATATTAATTAGTAAATGCATAATGTAAAAAATCTGCTTAGAAAGAGAGACGGGGATAATTAGAACAAACCATGACCAGTAGATGTGAAGAAGATAATCTTGCGGAGTTTAGAGGGTAAAGCGTCGACTTTGGAGGGATTAGGTGGGGTGGGAGTCTAGCCGCACCTCCATGTGCTGCTAAGTAAAGTAGTTCTTTCTCTTCTTCTCTTTCATCTGCATCCCATCTCTTGATCTACATAAAAAAACCCTAGTCCACTGTTCGCTGTTACGTTGAATGATCACTAGATGCATTCGGTTCCTTTTTTTAACGGATTCTTCTTTTTCCTGAATATAAAAATAAAGTAGTTCCTCTGTTATGGAAATCGGGTCCCTATCCATTGGCATTCGGATCGTTCGAAATATATCATACGGATCCTGCCATTAATACGTGGCATTCCAAATTTGGATCCAATTGACATTTATGTCTCAATCCAACGGCTGATATAATATGTTTATACAATTTCATGATAATATTTAAATACTGGGCGGCTGAGATCTACCCTTCCATTGATTTTTTTATGAGACAGATCTGCCCTTTCGATCGAGGATGGATTGCGGATATCTGGGTTCTAAAACAAGTTCCAAATCAACTGTGGTGTTCCCGTAGGTTTTCTTCGTGCTTTTCTGTGCCGTCATTTTTGTAGTAACGATCAAAATTTGATCCAAATACTTCCAAGTTTAAAACTTGAAAACTCAAACTGAAAAATTCAAATTAAAGCTGTCACAACTTTTAAGTCGAGCTCTTATAAAAAAATTAAAAAATCAACATTAATATAAAAAGTGTATAAACTTTTATAAAAATTAATATTACTGAATATACTTCTAATTTTATTTTCAAAACACTAATCCTTGCCTAGAAAATGTAAGTTGTCCACGGTGCTAATCTTCTTTCTTGTTATTGCATCAGGAAAATTAAAATAGTACCAAAATTTGAATTGTGGCAGAATCATTATGATAAAATAACCAGAATTTTCGAAGAATTATATTAATTTGACAACAATCATAATAACAAGAAATCAATTTTTATGCTTACTCAGGTCATGTACAAAATATACAAGATACAAAAATGAATGGCTTAATCTTCATTTAGTATTTCGTTGAAAATATGAATAAACAAAACTGAACAGCTTAAGCTTCCGAGTGAAGGTCATCAAGCTCAACCGCAACAAACATGCCACTTCACCTGAACAAAAATTATGGAACAACCCTAAAATAAATTTTAGAACCGATACTCATGGACACACGAGATTATTCCACGTGTCAAAT
Organism: Trichilia minutiflora; assembly: GCA_035590515.1. Classification (NCBI taxonomy): domain Eukaryota; kingdom Viridiplantae; phylum Streptophyta; class Magnoliopsida; order Sapindales; family Meliaceae; genus Trichilia; species Trichilia minutiflora. The sequence goes on along the minus strand of JAVXUL010120643.1, from coordinate 12,392 downwards.
ACATACATATGTTACATCCGCAAAGACAGCTGCAAACGGTGGCTTAAGGAATCTGAGTTGATCTCGAAAAGGCAGGCAGCCTACGAGCCCTTGTAGAGTTTGTTCTCCTAGTACTTACTTTGCGTAGCTTCGGTACACATTCTCCAAGTAAATTTAGAATGCCTAAAACTATGATTTTATAAGGGGACTGAGCCCATCACCTTCCCAACCAAGCTTGAGCATTTGATCAACCACTTTCAGGCTCAACTGCAAGCATTTTAAAAAGACTTAAAATTGTTTGACACCATTTTTAAAATAACTTCTATTGTTGTTTATGCGAAATAATGTAGCTTTATAACATATAAACATCCATTGAAAATGTTAACACCGGAAGCTGCAAATTTTTTTTGGATGTTCCCATTATTCCAAAATCTTAAGGTGCTGAGGTGTTTTGAAGCAGCATCGGATACCCACTCCCATTATGCCCAGGAATTTCAAATATTGGACAAGGGAAATCAGGTCATTTGAATAGACAATGATAAATCATCCAATTGGTTAACAAAAGCACAAACAATTTAACTTACAGCAGGATCCGTGAATATTATCAACTGTTTATCAGCAGTCGATACAAGCAGATTTGTGTTATCTTTGTTTAAAGCCAGAGCCGTGATATCCTGTCCATCCCCGAGCTTCAACACATGAAATACCTGCAGAGGAGAGGGTTATTTCTCTTTTGTCAATGTAGGAGCAGTAAACTTGTGACACGGGGAAAGTATACAACAACAGAAGCTAAACTACGAGGCCCTGTAACAAGTGTGAACAACTCATTTTGAACAAGCAGGTTGCAAAGATGTCTTTATGGCCATTAGAAGACACACAACAGAAATGCCCAGTCACAAAAATAAAAACACACTTCTTCTGTTTTTCATTTTCAGTTATAAATATATTAGAAACCATAACTCCATATTCAAGGCAAGGCAGGTATGCAAACTTTGTTCAACTAACCACAGAGCATGGAAGGGCTTAAACTTGTAAGTTACAGTAAGAGCATTTAATATCTAATGAAAGACAATGATGTATACTGGTATTCTGGTATTCTCAATTTTCCATACCTTCAGAGTGTGCAGATCCAGGAAACAAATTGAAGGTGATGGAATATCCAACCTGTTGTTATCTGCAGGTTCAACTGATTCCGGATCAAAATTTAAAGTTGCGGTCTGCTTTGAATTTAGAAATTGGTTGTTATTGTAGATTCCATTTTTGGTAGAACTCGAATTCATTCCAATCAGAGCACACCGTCCATCAACAGAAATTTCCATGCAACCAATGCTTACAGAGAAAGGAAGTTTTACTCTAGCAATTAAAAGCCCATTCAGGGTAAAGCTACTGAGAGTATGTTGTAATCTGTTCCAGGTCATTACAACTCCTTCGGATGATAGACACAAGGCATGGGCATCAACACCAGCCAACCGTCTGATCAAGCGGCCCCTTGTTATAGAATGCAGCAAAATATCTGACGATTCAGAGCATGAAACAACAATTCCAAGATCTGAACTGACACAACAGCAGAGAATTTCTTTGTGGTGACCCCGCAGAACATGTATGGGACCTTCAATACAGCGCCTCCTGCTTTTATCTGCCAAGATGTTTGCCAGAGTGCTGCTGCTAGTTGAGGTACCAGGCATGCCACCAGAAATTTCTATGCTGCTAGTACGAGAAGCAGATGCTCTATGTATTTTCCAAACTAATACTGTAGTGTCCCGGGATCCTGTCACAAGGTAGCTGCTATCGGATGAAAGAGCAAGACAAGTGACTGGAGCACAGTGTGCTGTAGCTGTTTCTAATGTTTTTGCTCCATCAGATGATAATAACCTGATACTGCCATCGATATGTCCACCTATTCAATCCAAGAAGTAGCAAATATCTATTAGAAAAGGAAATATACTAACATGGGCCAAATTAGATCCGATGGCAAGCAAAATCTAAACCAGCAGCAGCAAACAAAAAGTTCGCCTAAAGTTTATGTACTAAGAAATTCAAAAAACGGAAATTGCTGACCAAAGCAACTGTAAATAAATGGATTGCTTACCAGTGATAATTTCTTTATCATGTGTGATGGAAACTACTGCCGAGCTTCTAACACCAGATGCTGCAAATGCAAGTGCCCGTGGAAAATGCCACTCATCAGCACCAGATCCACTTTGTCCCTTGAACATGCGCATAAATTTACCGCCAGCAGGGCTAGCTGTGCCCTTCCCATGCTGGAAGAGGAATGGCGTACCCTGGCCATCAGGGGTGTTGGGCTGCCAGTTGTGCTGTGCAACATGAGCTGCAGGTGCATTCATATCAACAATCACAACAGTATCTGAGGAGGCATGAATGACAGCTGCAGGTAAATTGCAGCGCTCAGGGCCTGGAACAGCATAAGGTTTGACTTCTTCTGGATTCCGAAAGATTGTCTGAAAAGAAACATTACAATTGGGGATCAACTTCTTTCAATTAATAAACATTAACTAAACGAATATCCAACTAGAAAACTAGAAATTACTAATGAATCTCAAGTAATAAGTTATGATGGTATTTTCTGCTCAAATTGAAGAAAAAATTTATCTGTCATTTGGTCTATACATGCAAGAAGATTTTGGGTATGATTCACCATATGCTTCATCTCAGGTGCTGTGTTATACACTGTCCCAGAGTCATATAAAAATAAGCCCTTCAGTGGTCCCACCTAGTGTTTTCATGGAGAAGTCATCACAAGTCATAATTTCTTGTGTAAAATGTCCTAACAGGAAGGACTTTGCTTTGACAAGCCATTGCCATCAATATACCTAATTATAAGTAGCTATATGATAATCTACATCAGCAGATACAACAGTACAAAAGTGCATATGCGTAGGCAGAGAAAACATGCCTGAGGTGAAAAAGAAAAAGATTCAGCCAAACTGAATCTAACAGTTACCTGCAAATGGAGAACGTCAGCTAATGCCATCTTTTTAATGTGAGGAACAGTTAGAAGTTGGGAAGGAGTTTGTCCAAAATAAGCGATCTGGTCTTGAGTAGCACGCTGTTGTACCTATTGTGATGCAAACACATGAGAAGAATAAGGAAATAAACCCAAATTGAAGAGATATTATACCAAAACAAAACTTACTGGATCTGAGATCTTATCAATATCAACTGTCCCCTCATAAGTGATGTAGAAGAAGACATTATTTGCTGCTATAGCATCTTTGCCTCGTTGCTTATACCTGAATGTTCCATGCATTTGTAAATAGAAGTTAAGAAAATGTTGAAAAAGATTATTTAAAGAAGAAAGTCATTTAAAAAGAAATAATAAGATGAAAGAGAATACAGAATATGATGATGACTAAACAAAAGAATAAATTGTCTTCAAGAAAGAACCTACCCAAATATGAGATCAACCCATTCATGCAGATGTGCAGATACATACTCACTCTCTAGAGCCATCCGATGCTTATGAATGAAATCTATGGGGTTCTCAGCCCAAGGAGGAAGTGTGACAGAATCTAACACATTGAACAAATTCAGAATCAGACAGTAAAAATCCATGATAACTGAAATTATTTTTGTTAACACAGTGGAAGTAAATTACTCTGAAGCACATACCAAGCTTTCCCCCCAATTGTGTTGTACCAAAATCGATTGAATTTTCATTTGTTAATAGCTCAGGGAGGTAAAACAACTCAGGAACCTACGTATGAAGCACAAAAGACATTGATTCAAAACTAAATGTTTCATCCACAACCGACTACTGAGCGTAAGAAGGTGAGATCAAGCAGATGCACAGTAAACTGATTGAAGAGATATGAGACAATTTTGGTGTATGATAAAACAAAGTAGTGCATTTACGCTGTAATCAAAAGAACATGTACCAGTTCCTTCACGTCACTCATGTCCTCAAGAACTCCATTCCATGTAGCAGCAATATCTGAAAACATTCGGTCTGCATGATCAAATTTTCCACCTTGTAGTTGAATTGAAAGTGTTGTAAATGGTTCAACTCTAAAAAGGTAATACAAAACCTGAAAAAGAAACATCAGTAATTACAGATAAGTTTTAACACAGCATCTGCACATGGCACTTCACAATCATATAACAATCTCCAACCATTTGGCGCTCAATTTAATTCGTATTTGAGAGAGAGAGAGAGAGAGAGAGAACCAAATGAACTACATTGAAAATGTTTCAAACTAGCGAGTACAAACAGTATACACTAGAAATAAATAGATATTTGCTCCAAAGTCATCCAGAAAAGAAATGCCTTTAGAAAGACTATATGATGTTTGTGAACTTTTAAATCAAAAAGCAAAGCATGAAAATATAATTGTAAAGATGCAGAAGAGTATAAGAAGACACCTGACCAGACAGAAAGATAACTATGTAAATCAAATCAGTAGCGTTAAAGACATTAGCTGCTTAGAGAGATAAATGCCAGTACAAATATGTCAAGAAAAGGAGCCATAAAATCACCAAAAGAAATTAACACAGAAATTTATATTTTGTATTGTTTTGGGGCATACAAAACAGAAGAATTTCCGAACACTTGTAGACAATCATGGTACTGCACAGTTACCACAGCAATTTAATCTAATAAATGAAAGAAACAACACCAACCATTAAAGATTAAATGGGAGAAAACCTACAGTTCCAGCACTGGAGTAATGTGAACCATAATGGAATTTTGGGATGACGGGATCATCAAAGCTAGAATATCTCTCTTGGAATTTTTCAAGCCGATCTGGATTTAGTGCTCCAACAGGCTGCAATTATGTGCAGGATTATAATGATAGCAGAAAATAGTCCAAATCTACAGTGTTTGAATCAAAATTAAACCATGTCACCTTTGAAAGATCTCTGTAAGAAGTAGGATTGGCAAGATCCAAATTCTTTGAACTGTAATCAGATAGAATCCAAGGGAAAACTGGATACTGCAAGGAAATAAATGAACCTTAGCAAAATAGGTGCAAAATACAGTCCACAGAACGAGGAATATTCACATTGTAAACCCCCACCTGAGTGATGTCATTATAGCTACGCCCAGCCAGTGTATTCAGCAGCATTAAGTATTCAAAATTGCTAATCTGTAAAAGGATTGTAATTTGACCAGTTATCATCACCTTTTTCTTTATATATACTAAATTTTAAAATGTGCACCAAATTAGATAGAAAAATAAGATTTTTGATACGTGAAAATTCTAATTCTCAATTCATACCTCCCACCTAGCCCAGCGTTCCATAAGCTGAGTTCTCTTCAAAAGTTGCTCAGGTCTCTACAACAGGAGATAGTACAAAAATTAAATAGTGGACAATAGTAGAAATAATCAAGCCTTATATTCATTATCTTCCATCTTCCATTTATCGATCTCCAAAGGTATGCATACCTATATGTAACCCATATATTCTATATAAGTTGAACTTACTAGAAAAATATGAAGCACAGCAAGTGGGTGCAAACCTGAGTTGCCAGATAAATATCATTTAGATGAGGAGGGTGAGCTTGAACTATAGCTCGATATGCATTTCTTCGCCCCTCACTACTCTGGGAAGTTTAATTAAGAATAAGGGAAAAAGATCAAACAATTTAATATGTAGGGAAATTTTAACAGTAAAAACACATCTTTTATATAACCAAAGCACAATGAAAATAAAAAGGTAAAGGAAAAAAAGAGGCCAGTTTAAGAAGGAAAATACCCCAAAATCAAAGAAGAAGTTTGAACGGTCAACCATAAACAGTTCCAGAGCACTTCTTCTCAGAAGATATCTGTAGCAGAAACAAGCCAGTGGAACTGGCATGAATAACCAATGACAAATGCAGTTTAATTTTAAATGCTGAAAGTTAAAAAGGCAGTATCTGGATTTAGTAGTAGACATTACCAAAGAAAAGGCCAATGCATGTACGTAGAATATTAAAAGGGGTGACAGCTGAATTCCAAACAATGTATTTACAACCAATAAACATATTAGGGGAAAAAAATAATAAGGTGCAGTCACCCAGGCACAGTCTGCAAAGTTGGCAAGACATACAAATACATTGGTTGGAATTTCAAATCCGTATTCAACCATATGTTTTCATAGATGAAAGTGAATAACGATTCCTTGTCCTCTTATAGCACTGATAAGCAATTTTCTGCATTGAAGGGCTATTCACTCATTATATGAAAATCACTCCAAAAAGAAACAGACATAAATACCATGGCAGCCCAAACAACGTTACTATTGTTTATGCAAATTAATAAATGAACAAACTAAAGAATGACAAAATTAGCATATGTATACCTTCGGCTATACATTTGATGAAGGGAAGACATCAACCAGCTGCGATCCTTCTCTTGGTCTCCCAGTTCAGAAGTACCTTCCTCAGTGCTTTCAGAGTTATCTACTATAAAATTTATTCTCCGAGTTGTAACCTGAAAGAAACATTCCATCTATTCTTGGCAACGGCTATCTTGAATTACTAATATAAAACATTAAAACAAACTTTAGTTGGATCTATTTTCATGCATCAGGCATCTAATAGTTTAATAGGAACTGCACCTCAAGTACTTTAGTACATCATACTTCATTTGATACATCTATATCTCCCCAGTGCAGAAGAGAATAATAGTTTGTAAGAAAGCGCTTCATAGCCAAATTTTGTAAAAATTACCTGAAAGGTTCCTCGTATAACCCTCAGAGGTCGAACCATAGATGAAGAAAGCTCAAAAACAATTCTTTCATCAAGTTCACTGGGAACATATCCAGGCGCAACTGCTGACGTACTTGAGACCAAATCTTGGTCACTAGCAGGTTGAGCAAATGAATCTGATGATGCCTGCTGGGTTGGCTCTGTTGTTTCAGAGACCCTTGAATGATTCTCCTCATCTTGATCTAAGTTATAGCCTTTACCATCTAAGTTATCAATTTCTGTCTGTTCATCATCTTCATTCGCTATCTCCATTGAGATTGCTTCTGATGCCAGGATACGGGCATTTGAAGGATTTATCACATTCTCTTGATTGGCTTTCCTCTCCATTTGATCCTCATAATTTGCAGCAGCACCTATATGATCAGATCCAGCATAATTCCTCCGCAAGCATCTCCTCATTCTTGAGGAACTTTCCATAAAGTCTAGCTTCCAGAAAATCTACAAATTCATCAAAAAAGATCATAAGAAAAATGCTACAAGTGTTAGTAAATTAAGATAACAGAATAAATTGTCTCACAACTTACGCGTCGAGGACTGCTTAAATTATCCCCAAATGGGCCAAAAAGACATTTCATCTCTATCAAGCAATGAACGAGTTTGCACCATGCACGTGTTCCAGTGGATAAACGATGCCGTGCTATTCGATCAACTTGACTTCGCCTGTCAACCTGAAGATCAAAAACTACTTAAAAAAGTGGAGTACAAGAGAATTATATGCTGCCTCTATAAGTAATGACAATCCCAAATGGCTAGCAGCAATCAAACCTCTGATCGTTGCATGTTTCTAGCGAAAGCAAAACTTGCAACTAGGACAGCAATAAATTTATATGATAAAGCATTGAAATCTTTCCCATAGACTGATTTTGTATCAACAGGTTGAAGACATTCCAACCAGGCAACTCCCATGGCTTCAGAAATATTCCATCTCTTCGCACGCTCTGTATCACTAGCATTCCGCCTCTGAGCAGATGTGGCCATGGCAACTGCACTGAGTCCTCTTCCAGAACCAATCTTAGCATTGCGTTCAAGATCACGTGCAGCTGCCAAGGCAGCAGCTTTTGCAGAAGCCTTGTCCTTGGGGAGAGGGGGTGATTTATTAGCTACCTCTGAAGTTTTTTGAAAACTTGAGAAGTTATGCAGCCTAGTTGTTTTTCGTTCAAGTAGAGAATTGTCACGCCTAAGCTGCGAGGTTGCCACAGGAGCTGGGGTGTCGCCACCAGCAGCACCAGCAGCAATCATTGCCAACGCCATTGCAGCAGGTGGTGATGCAAAAGCAGCAGCCCAGGATGCAGAGATCATTGCTAGAGCAGCCTGAAAAAGTCAACTAAAATGACTCAAAAAAATACAACAATTATAACATCAGAAGTTAAACAAATTGTAGAAAAGAGTTCATGGCTAACGTAGTGATAGCATTTAAATAGTAGAAATGTTCAAACTCACATTGACAAAAGAGTTTCACAATATTCATAGTAAAGACCAGATTCTAAAAATACGACTGGTAGCATGGTAGTTTGGAAAGAAAAATAGAAATTAGAAGCGGCATGAAATAACCTCTATAGGCAGTGCATCAGCAGCCAATGCACGATCATCAAGAATAAGAGGATTCAAACCATCGGCAGTAGCAAGTTCATGAATTCCAGCTAAAAGTGGCCGCCACCTCCTTAAGACAGCAACAAATGGTGGTAAAATAGCTTCAAGATACTGTTTACGAAGTGGCTTCCGGTCCCTGCTCACGGCATGAAATACCTGCAACATACATCTACTACTAAAGTGACCACAAAAACAACTATCAACAATTAAAACCAACAGAAAACTGATTTTACAGTGTGGGGGGAAGAGCATAAGCACTAAAACTTTTAATGAGATTTGCATGATCCAACAAAGATGAGAATAGAAAAGAGCCAAGCAAAAAATTCATCACTGTGACACGGAACTGTAATTTCACAGAGAACTGACCTCAGAATAGAGGACACAAGAAGTAACCAATACTCTCTGTCTTTTCGAATCAGAAATTGGCATGTTCAGAACAGGTGAAAGCACACTGAAAAATATAAATAAATAAGTTTAAGCCACTACACAGATATGAAAATTGGACTCTGAGCAAAGATATAAAGCTATAGTCCAGCAATGCAATACCATGTAATCAAATGCAATTGTGGATGATTTTTTATGTAGCATTTAATCATGACTATCTTCTGAAAGTTTCCAGTATGTATTTTCTTATTTTAATTAAACCACTTTTAACAAATTGGGAATCCGACTCGCACAACCTACCCATTCTCTCAGATTCGGGTATGAATTTTCACGCCAAAGGAGCCCAAATATTACTCTCAGACATCCAAACTATTAAGCTGATGAGGCGTAGCCACGATTCTAGCATTACTACAAATAATATATTAAGTCATCCTAAATTATGACTCATTTCTCCTAATGCAATTTAGATACATAGGAAAAATCAACGATGTATGACCGATTTCAAAGGAACAGAGGAAACACAGGTTATGGTATACCTCCACAACAATGCAGATCGTGGTTTTCTCGTTGATATTCGAGTACGACTATCATAGGACCCAATGCTTACTTGTCGATGTAATCCTTCTGACATCTCATCTTCCATGTTAACATTCCTCATGAACATACTGTCTTCACCATTATCCTCTTCTCTCATTGATAGAAGCACCATCCGAAGCATGCATAAGAAAGGTTGGTCACTATCCAGCAACTGGTAAAGTGCCGCCATTCCTCCCATTCCAGTACCTGAACCTCCACCTATACCCAGACCACCACCAAGTCCAGACTCATCTAACAGTAAGGCTTGAAGCATGGATACTGACTTCTTTACCAATGGAAGTTCAATCCAGTTTCCATTTGCATCTTTTTCCAATGCAGATTTCCAATATTCCCACCCACTGCCACCACCACCAAACTCAGATGATTTTGACGGAATGCCAACAGCATACCACAGTCGGCTCCTATATTTCCAACCCTCAGCTAAATCCAAAGTGCAGCTCCCATACGACACAAAAGCACAAGAAACAGATTCATAAGGTTCAGCTGCTGCTGCAGCAGTAAGTCGTTCCATCACTGCAGCAGATATCTGCCCATTTGCATCTGCCATTGAAGCAAGGACCTGGTTGAAATTTTATTAGTGCAAGTGGCATAAAATCAAGCATTTTACATTTATGAGAACAGAACATCACAAAGAGTAACTAGACTATTAAACTTGACTTGAATTGACAACCTACTGATAGAAAGTAACATGGAACTCTTGGTTTTCACACTTCACTACTAGTTCAAAGATACCTCTTCTTTTCATTCACCACAGTTCTTTCTCCCAGTTAGTTTAGCACCTAGTGATATGCGATGTTTGAACCAACGATCTACTTCTATGACATATAAAACCAGGTTGACATGGAAAGAAAAGATAAGCATAGTTTACAGATACACAACTGCGTAATAAATCAAAGATTATTAATTAACAGGTATAATCCATTAAAAAACAGTTTCCCGAGATTACAGCATACATACATCAAGAGGAACACCGCTTGAGTCGGATTTACGATCGCCCAAACAATCCAGTGATTCTCCAACAGGTGACAATGATGAACTTGGGCGGTTATTCTGTGGAGCAACCAGAGAAAGGGGAGATGGAGAAGCATCCATTTTTCCAGATGCACAAGAAAATTTTCTTCGAAACCGTAAATGATCTTCGACAAGCATTAGAATCACAATTGCATTCTCTACCAAAGCTACAGAAAGCTGTGCTGCATTTCGTGCTTCTGCCTTAGCATCTTTTGGTGGCAAACCTTCTGCAGCAACACCAGCAGCAGCTGCAGCAATAACTTGAGTCTGCAAAAGAAAAGCTGGATGTAGACATTATTGCAGTTTTTCCTCCTCTATTCAACCAGAAACATAGAAACCAGAGAACTGGCGTCATTATTCCTATCTTGCTAGGATGTTAACAAAGATAAATGGAAAAGACGAAGTTTAAGTTTAGAAATAAAGTCTTTTATGGACAAGTAATAGCTCAATTAAGTGGCATGGAGGAAAGAAAAAATGCTGGAAAGGATGACAAATGCAACATTTTCCCCCTTCCATGATGTAGGTCAAATAAATTTATATGACACTCAATCCACAAATTCGTCAATTTTCAACTACTTTAAAAACAATTTTTCTTTTAATCTTTTAAGGAAGCTATGATCATTATCACACACCGAAAAGTATCAATGTAATTTCAACAGAAGATCTAAAAAAGCAACAAAGAAAAGAAAACAAGGCATAGAACATATACTTTCTGATGTAATATTTCCAATGTTTCATAAAAATTTAAAATTACCTGAACCTGCAGTTCTCTTGTGGCAAAATCCAGTAACCCCCCCAAGAGCCTTCTTTTAAATATTGGCAGGGATTCCTCACGTCTTCAGAGCACGGAGACAAATCAAATAAGGGAATCCAAAATCAAATAACATGTATATATTTGCAATAAAAGGAACAAGAAGTCCTTTCAATATTATTTCATGCACAAAAACAAAAATATAACAGAAAGAGCTTTCTGTCATCTGCCAACTGCACAGAAGCAACTTCAGACACTAACACAGTATTCATAACTGCTAACTGCATATAGAGATAATTTTCAACAAAGTAGAGCAGAAACATAAATCTTAATTTTGATACAAACCGTTCAATCCAAGAAAAGATAGGCTTCCCTACATAACCTGCAAGTCATAATCTTAATTTGATAATTCTAGTTCATGCCTTCCCTAATGTTTAAGTAAATCTATTCTCTAATAAACAGATAAAAGTTAACTCTTATTTTTGCGAAGTTGCTATTCACAAGCTTCGTATACAAGTCAAATTGTTATAGTCACTACAAAATGATTGAAAAATTGCAATGCACTAGTGGGCATTTTGTACACCAAATCCCTCAAACATCGGATATTCCTGACTGTTTGTGATCATAATTAACTTTCACATGAATGTTTAAAGTAACAATAATTAAACAATATTCACCATTGAAGATGAAAAACAGGGTGGTTTTGTAACAGATCAATCTCACCCTGGCCCTGTTTGGAAGTAGAAGCAATAACTCTTGATGAATTAAATAACAAGAACTTAACGGAAGCAGGTCAATAGCATACAACAATAATACCTAGTCCGTTGATTTCTAGTGGTAGATCCACCAACCATCGAAAGCCATTCTGCACAATGAATTGTAGCTTCAATATCCTGAAGAAGGGAAAATAAACAAACAATAAATAAATCTAATATAGGTAGAAATTGAAAAGAATATCCAATCACAAACAAACTAGTAATTTACTTGAATCCAAAACATGCAATTATTGTAATAATAACCCAACTAAACTCAAGTCTCAATCTTTATATAATGAAGTTAGCTACAAGAATCCCCTTGCATCTTTTTACCCAATTTACAGTAGTACCATTCCCCAAGCCCCAGTAATTATGTCCCAACCAGAAATTTTTGGGAATTCTTTTCTTTCTTTGGTACTCTTGCATCAAGACACTCTTTCATTTGTTGTTATTCCACCTTTTCAGAATAAATGATGAATTTCAATCATTTTCTCATCAATCGGTTTTATCTCTATCTTTTCAGAAAAACATCATTATGTCTTCTCTTTATTTGTATTGCCAATTCTGCCACCATTTTTAGCATTTGACAAGTCACTAAATCAACTAGAATGACTAG
>JAVXUL010120577.1:0-16904 GCA_035590515.1 Trichilia minutiflora | reverse complement strand
TAAAGATCCCTCGACCGTCACTCTAGTGTTCAGAGTGACCCTTTTGAGAACAAGATCTCCTTTTTTGAAGGATTGAGGTTTAACCATTTTGTTATAGGCGCGGGGAAACTCTTTGCTGATGGGCAGTCATGTGCATTAGGGCACGGTCTTTGACTTCTTCGCACAAATCAAGCTCCAGTCGCATAGCTTGTTGGTTTCCTTCTTCATTAAAGTGGAGGATGCAAAAATTAGGTATGTCTATCTCGATAGGGATGACTGGCTCAAATTTATAGGCCAACAGGTAAAGTGTTTCTCCTGTAACAGTTTTTGTCATTGTCCTATATGCCCATAGGATCTCCGAAAGCTTGTCTGCCCAAGCTCCCTTCCTCTCTCCTAGTTTTTTCTTTAATAACTTCTTGATAATTTTATTAGCGGCTTCCATCTCCCATTTGCCTTGGGGTGGGCAAAGGAGGCGAGTCTGAGGTCAATGTTCCATTCTCAGTAAAAATCTTCCAACCCTCTATTATCAAACTGCTTTCCATTGTTAGCGATCAATGTGCTAGGGATGCCGTGTCTATAGAGGATATTTTTATGGATGACGACAATCGTGTTTCTTTCTATAATCTTGGACAGAGGCTCCACTTCCACCCACTTTGTGAAGTAATCAATAGCTACAATGACATACTTCGCCTGAGCTCTGGTGGTCGAAAAAGGTTCTATCAAGTCGAGCCCCTATTGGGCGAATGGTCAAGGGCTGAACAGGGTTGTCAGGTTCTTGGGGGGCTGTCTCGGGATGTCCCTATAAACTTGGCAGGCATGACACCGGTGAACCATGTTGTAAGCTTCTTATTTCATAGTCGGTCAGAAGTATCCTTGTCTCGGTATCCGAAAGACCATGTTCTTACTGCTGCTCTGGTTCTCGCAGAATCCCTGGTGTATCTCTTTGTTTCTCTTGGCATAAGACATCGCAAGTAAGGATTGCTAATCCCCTGTTTATAGAGAACACCATCTATTACTGTGAACCTGGCGGCTTTCCTTTTAATCTTGAGAGCTTCGTTCTTGTCGGGAGGTAGTAGCCTTTCCTCTATGTATCTCCTGATGGGATCCATCCAGATAGATGGTTCTTCCCTGGTTATTATCACTGTATCGCTATTCGACTGACTGATACTTTTACAATCCAAGGTCTTTATAGGGATCATTTTTAGGATGTCCTCAGTCAGTGCTGAAGTGAGCTTTGACAACGCATCGACCCGGAGATTCTCAGATCAGGGAATTCTCTGTAATTTCACCTTGGTGAATTTGCTAATTAACTGTTGGGCCCTTGAAACGTAAGCCCTTATGTTCTCTTCCCGGGCCTTATAAGTACCATTCATATGGTTTACAGGAGTTGGGAGTTATTGCTGGCCGTGAGAACACATACCTCGATTTTTAATGCTATCCTTAGTCCTACCAACAAAGCTTTATATTCTGCTTCGTTATTAGTAACAGGAAAAGAAAACCTATGAGCATACATAACCTCCTCTCCTTCGGGATTGACTAGGATGGCGCCTGCTCTGTCTTCGCTGATGCATGTTGACTCGTCGATGAACAGATGCCATATAGGAGGGCTTCCGAGGTTGGGTTATCCTGTTCCTATACCGTTTGGTTGATTTTTATCCTGATGTAAAACTGTCAGGGTTCCCTCAGTTGATTGCCTCTGACAAGCCCAATCCCATCTCCAACTCAGAATTTTAGCTTCAAGTAGTGCACACTTTCTACCTTTTTGGTGTTTTGAGAAAAGGTCTTTCTAAGATTACAGAGTAGAAGATCTTTAGATCTATCACCTGGAAGCACACCATGACTGTCCGATGGTAGGGCTTATCGTCCATGATCATGGGCAACTGTACCGATCCTAAGAGAACAATGTAGGAGTTCTCAAATTCGTATAGGGTCAAGTCAGCCTTGGTTAACTCCAAATCTTTTATGTGCAGGGAATCCAAGGTATCTTTGAAGATGATGTCTGCTGAACTTCCTGTGTCCATCAAGATTCAACTGACTAGCTTGGACGCTATCCTCATGGCCATTACTAACGCATCATCATACGAGTAGTGTACTCCAACTTCATCCTCATCAATAAACAAAATAGGGATGGTAACGATCCTTGGCTTTTTGTCAGCGCGCATATTCATTATGTACGTATCTAATGGATGACTGGGCAGGGAGTAGCTTGTATAATTCTTGCATGAATTATTCAATAATCCTGTCAGGGTAAGTCTACTTAAGACGACTAGGATACCCTGGTCAGGTCTTAAGGACTTATCATCCTCGGGGTACTGCCTCACACCTAAGGTATTCTACTGATACTCTGCAATACAATGGGTGAGGTAGTTATTCTCGATAAATACCTCGATCTGGTCTCTTAGGTTTTCACATTGATCCGTAGTGTGACCCTTCTCCCCATAATATTCAAAAAATCTCCCCTTACTCTTTTTAGGTACTTTAACCTTCATATTTTGGGGTTGGGTGCCAACAATCCTCTGTACTAAGCGTCCTCGTACACTTCAGATAAAGGGGCTCTGAGGGTCATGAAGTTATGAGTGGCTACCTGAACCACCCTCGTCGGGTGATCTCGCTTGATGGGACCTGGGGGGCTTCTCATCCTTTCTCGTTCACGGAGAGGCCTTCCCTGACCCCCGTCTCTTCTGTCATGCCTGAGGTTCACATAGCAGTCCTTTTTTTCCCATCATTGAGCAATTGGGTGCTGTTCTCTCTTGGTCGGGATGGCCTGACCCTCCTCTTTCAACCTTAGGAGAATCTCTTCTTCTATCTCAATTTCATTAAACAGCTCGCTTCGGGCTGTCTCATAAGAATCCACTGTCCATCAGTGGATGACGTACCAAGCCCTTTCAATCCTTAGACCCCTGCTCAAACCTTCCAACGCTAAGGGTGGTGGTATGCGCCCAACTCCATGACTTCCTTATGGTACCTCCTCACAAAACTCTTCAGGGTTTCTCCGAGCTCCTAACGCATCGATAGTAGAGTGCTCAGGTTGCGGCTCATTGTCATCGCTCTCTAAAATTTATTTTTGAAGGCCGCTGCCAACTGAGTAAAACTATTGATGCAATCTAGTGGTAAATTCTTAAACCAACGTCGGGCAGGTCCTTCCAATGTTAATGGAAAAGGCCGATACATCTGCTGGTCAGTCAGTCCCTGGATCAGTAACTCTCTTATCTTTCTGGAGGGTGCGACACCCTCAGCTCTCTCGAGCGGGCAAAATCTCCTATCATCCATTGCCTAATCTCCATAAGTTCTTTCTCTAGTTTGTTCGCTCTGCTCGCCATCAATCTGGTCAGGTGGTCATCCTCTAGTCGGGATCCACCTGTAGTGGGAGGGACAACGCATTCCTCACATTCAAATGGGGGCCTTCTACCATTGCGTACAGTGCTTTCGCTAAAACTAGATTCCTCCATTCCCCTTCTCCATTCTGCTATTTTTTCAAAGATCAAAGTTTTACAAAGTTTTCAGGCTGCTCTCACTTTTTTCTTTCTCGTTGAATGACTCTGTAAATGGCTTTTTGTTAGTTCCCCACACGCCAACTGTTGAGTTGTGAATATGAATATGACTATTGTATCATCGGATCCACGCTTGAGAGAGTCATTGACAGGATCCTCCTTTGCATAGCCTCATCTCTAAGTCCCTACAAGAAAATAACACGCTAGGAGTTACACAGGATAGGGTTTCAGACTGGAAAACTCCGATGCCTAAGTCAACGAAAGAGTGAAAGATGGAGCAAGCAATTCCAACAAAAGGAAAGAGATGGATAGCTCAATTAAAGAAAGCAAAGTAGAACGAAAATCAATTCGAACCCTTTGTTTGTTGATTTTGTCTCCTTTATAGGGCCCTTGGGATCTGAGTGAAGTGACTTGGCATCGAAGAATGGGAATGATGGGACACTATACTTTAAAACAGTATGTCAGTCACTTTTTATTTAAGAGACATGACATCTATCAAGCCTGATGCTATCAGATCTTCTAAGATTTGATGGGAGATAGGATGGATGTCTGAATTTTATCAGGACAGCACTTCTTACTACAGGATCCTTAATTATTAATTATTCTCATTTTTGATGATCTCCAAGGGTGATGATGGGTCAGGCTTCTCCGGGAGGCAATGGTCAGGAAGCCTGAGTGGTGGGCAGTCAGAGTTCCTGAGAGACGGGTGGTCAGGATCCTTAAGAGCCCAGTGGTGGGCGGTTAGATTCCTGAGAAACAGGTAGTAAGGTGATGTCGTTGCAAAGATTGGGGTGATAGACATCTATCTGGGAGGCCGATGGTGGGTGGTTAAATTCCTGAGGGGCGTGAGTCAGGGAGCCTAGTTGGTGGGTAGTCAAGGACCTGAGAAGCGTGAGTCAGGGAGGTCGGGTAGTGGGTAGTCAGGTCCCTAAGAGGTAGCGATCAAGTGACACTGTTGTAGGATCGGGGTGACAGATGTCCACCTAGAAGGCCTCTATGTGTCATCATGATTTTTAGCCAAACAATTATATTTCTAGCTACTTAAGCCATATCATTACATACACACTAATGTACCATCCTCACAAATAGATCCTGATACCATATTCTCTAAGGCCATCATCTGCAAGAATAGGACTCCGATACCCTTATCGACTATCAGACCATCACCCTCACAAATAGGTATCAAAATATAATCAATATTGGGTCCTAAAATCCCCCACTCTTTCTAAGGCCATCATCAGTCGACCCGTAAGAATGGGCACTAATACTATATTCTCTCTAAGGCCATTGTCCATAAGAATAGGCATCAAGCGTAGTCGATATTGGGTCGTTACATCGAGAGGACCCTCACACACGCTATCATAATTAGGAACCCTCATACATCTCATCATCATACCACAAAGTTAACACTAATATCCACACACATATGTGTCATGCATGATTAATATAAATCAAATTCCATACGATAAATCCATAGGCGCATAAGACTAAATCAAGTCTAGTAACACATAAGGCTGAAATCACACACATTAGCTCACAAAGCCATCAAGTCAATATATATCAAATATCAACACACAAGCCCAAAATCAATATCTACAGCTAAAACATTTGCTCTCTAACTAGACACACATAAAAATCATCATCATCAAGTCAATATCGCCATTGTCATTTCATAATAATATAAATCAAATTCCACATATTAAAAATCATAGTTGGTCTCACTAGCCCCGATCATATATACATACATCAAAACAATGGTTCGTAAATCATATAAATCATGTCACAAAATATCTCAAGTCATTCATTATTAATACATCAATCAACATATTATTTAGATATTTTATCGAATAGTTGATATACGACCTTTATGCCTTCTATCTTTTATGCAATTTCATACATCTCATTATAAAGTTTCATAATTCATTCATCCTATGATGCATTGTATTTTTCATAGTAACATTCTTAATCATTAAATTCATAATATATCAACACCTACGATCACTTAGATATTTCATCGAACACTTGGCATGCTAAGTGTTCCTCAACCAAATCTTTCCCAATTTTAAATCTAATATATACCATATTACAATCATTCATTGTTATATATTCATGCTAACACCATAATATTATAATTCACCACAATTCCTTCATACCAAATAACCAAGCGCAATCAAATTATAACCTTAATCTATGCCACTCTCTTAAATTCATGAAAAATCAAATTTTATAATGAAAAACTACTCATCAAGAGTTTATCCAACCTTTACGAGGTAAAAATTTTAATTTCTAATGTTGAATTGCAAAGAAAACAAAAATTTATTATAACTATCATGGAGCTCTGGAAACTATTTCGTTGACTTTTTCAGTATTTTGTGATCATAATCTAATTTCCCTCATCCACAAGAGTCTAATGATGCAAGTAGTGCATCAATCCGATATATGTGCATGAAGTTATAGTTGAAATACTAATCTCTCTCTACTTTCTCTCTTCCTCTCCTCTCTCTCCCTTCTCTTCTCTCTCTACCTAAAAAATCCATGCTACAAGTCTTATTTATAGAGTTCAGGGGCAAAATTATAATTTTATAGATCATACAAGGGAGAAATTATTATTTTGAGATAAAATTGCTATTTTTCGTCCTATTTTGCATCCCAATCTCTATTTCGTTATCAGTCTCCATAACGGGCTCTGTTTTTTATCCCAATTCATTTTTAAGATTTATAACCCCTTTGGAAAGTCCTTTGCATCATGAATTTCCATTTCCGTCTATGTTTAACCATTCTTCGTCAAATTTTTCATTAAAAAAAAAGTCATAACTCCATCGCTCCTTATTTAAATTGATTGTCGTTTATGGTGTTGAACCCTACATTTTGTGAGCCTTCTACCTATGTCAAAACATACATAAAACAATACTGTTTCAGGTGTACTGCTTTGAAAATCAGGTTGCAATTTTACATATTTAGCGAAAACAGCTATAATTTCCCCAATATTTAACTAATTTAAGTGTCGTTTATAGCATGGTACCCTAGATGTTACAAGCTTTCATTCAGTATCAACCAGTACAAATTTTAATACTACTATAATAATATATCCAAATTATCAAAATACCCCTAATCCATTTCTATTTACTTCACACCTCAATATTGAATTATCATTTATAATATGTACAATACATATTCATTAATAAAGAAAATATTTTATTTTCATATGTATATGCTGCTTCCTCTTCTTATACATATTAATGATAAAGTATGCATAGAATTGTCTAGATTATTTAATTATCTAAATTATTTCCTATAAAAATTGTATCAATCAGGCATTGATATCGCATTGTAGGCATATTGAATATTTTTGATGAATATAATAAGATAATATTAGTGCAAATACCATAATAATAATGTTATTAGGACATTAGTGTGGACTAACAGTTAAAGAACTATTTTTCAAACATGATCAAAGATATGATAAATCACATAAAAGTATATTGTTAATGATTTGTCATATGATTGTACTAGTATGCGAAATATTCCTTTGACCTGAGATATCATTATCATTGTTTAGTATAAAAGCACATGATTTATATAATGTACAAATACAAGACTAATCACATTTCACATATTAAAGTCGGTTTGGTCTTTTGTTATTTATTTCGAAATGCAAATGATTATCAATACGAGATTAATTGACTCAATATAAAGAATTTTAAGGTTCCGTTGACTCGATGCAGATTCGAGTTTCCTATCAAATATTAATAAATGACTGAAACCTAAGTTTTTGTCTAAAACACTTAAAAATTATGTGAAAGAGTTCTATGGTAACAAGTTAAGTTCATAGTGACTATTAGTTCGAGCGAAAACTAAGTTTAAAGTTTTGACATTTGTAAGCCCTAACTTAGTAGGGATTAAATGAACAAAAGGAATTTATCCACATGAAACATACAATATAGCATAAAAGATTTAATGAAGACTTTCTTCATTGTGATTTAAGGATTATGACATATTACTATATATTAATCATAATCGTTGAATACTCGAATGGTTCAAAACAGAATCAATGAGATCGATTTCAGCTTATAGTTGATACTACAGTGAATCCGAGAAGTCACAACCTATAACTTATGATCATTCTTATTATGAGAAAGAATTAATATTATCCGTAAAAGAGTTAGCAGTCTTAGAGAGAATATTAAACCAAAAAATATAAACAATTTATATGTTAAATAATTTAACAAATTCGAGAACTTTGTTAAATGATCTGAATATAACTTAAAATAAATTATAATATTCTATTAATATTTAGAAATATAAATAAAATTTTAAAAAATTAATTAAAATAAATTTGACCGAATTTAAAATTTGTTTGTCTTAAAGTTAATAAACAAGAATTTAAATAATATTTTAAAGTTTTTTTTGACAAGATTTGAGAGCTATTTTTCTTTAGTTAAAAAGTTAAAGACATTTAAATAAAAAAAATATCAATATAAATTATTTTTTAATTTTTTAAAAAATAAAGAGATAATTTAAAAAATTGAGAAATCTGACCAAACTGTCATCTCTCTTTTCGTTCAATCAAAAGGGAATTTGATCATTTGAGTTTGATTTCTTAAAAATTTGTTGTTTTACAAGTTAATCTTCGTCAGTTAGTAACTAAAGGTTGGTAATTTAAGTTTTAGTTGATCAATGTTATGAAATTAAACGTTAAATACATGATTTGGCATAATTCATGTTAACCACTTGGTAAACTATCTAATCAACTTTCAATTACCATCTTCGTTTACTGCGAGCTTGAGTGATTGTGTTCGACGTTTCTGGCAATTCATCACGACCTTAATTAGCATAATCTTTTGCTGAACCATACAAAAGCAAATCAGATAATTAATATATGTAGACAGCAAAACCATAAATTGCTTTAAGCAAATAAACACCAACTTTCTTCTCCACAGACAACACAAAATACATGAGTATCGGGTTTATACATATATATTGATGGAATGGTTAAGTTATCTGCCAAATTTCTTCTCTCACAAGGTGTTTGTTTCCTAGAAAATTCTAGAATACGTGGGCAAACCTCGTCAATGGCCTATGAGAATTATTACTTTTTGGTTTTTGCATCCTTCGAGTCCAAGTTTTCATGTACACGTATAGGTAACATTGAACAGTACTTTTACTAGAAAAAGAAAGAGAGGAAATTCAGTACTCAAATGGAAACATGTCAGTCTTTGTGATCATCAAATTTAATTAAATATATATACAGAGAGAGAGAGATTTTTTATTCTATCTTATGCATATCTCATTCAGTATATTATATATATGGATATAAATTAAGAAAACTGATTTTTGAAGATGTTTAAAATAAATAAAAAATTGAAAATTGAAGTAATTAATTTAATGTTACATAGCTAGAGTCATCAATCTGCACGATGTGGTCCATGTTCTCTTTCTGTCTATTCGCTTGCCCAGAAAGAAAATTAATGAAAAGCTACCAAAATAATATATAATATCCAAGTCTTGGAGAAGTCAATTTAAGGGGGAGTATGGCAAAGTCATTATACCAAGTTTATTTTATTAAATCAATTTAATAATTGGTATTTATTTATATATCCCTGTAATGCTGACATATACATGTATTCTGAATAAATTAATGTGATCATTGCTAAACTCAGAATTAGAATTGCTTTATTATTAATTGAACAAACTATAAACTACACATTACTCCCATCTACACACATCTTCCAAAAGAATGTCAATTTACTTTATTATTATTATTTTTCTCTAAGTTTCTCTTCATTGGTGGACGATAGATAGAATGTGATTGTATTTCTCTTATATCATCTTATTTGCTTAGAGGAAGAAACTTCAAATACTTTCGTTTTCAAATGCTTCCGTTTCTTGAATTTGGTTAAAATCTAATCTTAAAACTGTAAATACTTTCGTGTCTTGAATTTAAAGACTATTATCAAATCTTTAAATACTTTTGTGTCTTAAGTTTAAATTTATTGTTGAATCCCTAAATACTTCTGTCTCTTGGAATTTCAAATCTATTTGTCAAAACTATAAATCCTTCCTAATCTTGAATTTAAAACTTATTATCCAAAATCTAAATGCTTCCATAATTTCTTTCGTTTAAAATCCATTGTCGAAACTCTAAATGCTTTATTATTTTTAATTTTAAAACTATTATTCAAACTCTAAATGATTGCATTTTTTGGATTTAAAATCTAATATCGAAATTAATTAATTAAAATCTATTCTCAATACTCCAAATGCTTCCTCCTCTTGGATTTGAAATCTATTATGGAACTCCAAATATTTTCGTTTCATGAATTTAAAAATTATTGTCGAAACTTCAAAAAAAAAATTTAATTTAAAATTTATATATTATTGAAACGTTAAATGTTTTTGTTCTTTGATTTAAAAGACATTGTTAAACTCTTAAATGCTTTATTTTCTTGAATTTAAAAAATATTATTGAAACTTTAAATACTTTTATTTTATGAATTTTAAAACTATTATTGAAATACTAAATACTTTATTTTTGAATCATTTCCTACAAAATTCTAGAATATGTATGTGTGAAAACCACGTCAATAGCTCATGTGAATCCATGAGTTTTTGGATTTTGCAACCTTCGAGCCAAGTTTTCATATATATATATATATATTATGTATGAGCTAATGAGCTACGGTCAACAATGCTTTTACTAAAAAAACTAAGAGAAGAAATCAGTACTCACATGGAAACACGTGATAGTCTTTGTGATCCTATGAGTTTGGCAAGATAATTTGCGGTAATACAAGCAAATAATCTCTTTTAACATTTCTTGAAATTTAATTTTGAGAATTTATATGATATGGTGTGGAATTTGGATGATTGAAATTTAAAAAAACAAATATATGACCTCCACTACTCACCCAAGTTCAATTTCGAGAATGCATATAGAGTAGTTTGAAGTTTGGATGTGTATTCCTCAAGTCAATTCCTTGTTGGAATATGGTAAATTCATTGTACTATAGTATTGTATCAAGCTTATTTTATTAAGTCAATTTAACAATCGTTATTTATTTCTGTAATGCTGATTAAAATGTCTTTTGATTTAATAAATATTAATGAAATATCCTGTTATTATTCTACAATATCAACACATCATTAACTAACATTGCATTTATAATTTCAAATATATATGAAGGACAAAATCAAGTTTATTATGTTTAGCCGTATTTTGAGATAATATATATGACACGAGATGAAACAAACAAGCAAGAAGAAAAGATGAATGTGAGGAAAAAGAATATTACACCCAATTCGTTAAGAGTTCATAAATTAAATTAGATAGTACGAAGCACAAGATGTATTTGCTTTTATCATTTCGAGCACTCCATGAATGAAAAGAGAACAAAGATAACTATTCAAACTAGAAACAAGTATCCATACGCTTTCCAGAAGAACAGCTAATTTCGTTACAAAACAGTAATTATTTGGCTCTCCCTTTCTTTTCCTGTGCGGAAGGTGATGCTATTGTATTTCTCTGCTATAATTATCTTAGTTATTTGATCTCTACAACGCTCAGGATTTCAGTATGTCCAACTTTCTTCCTCAAGCAACTGACCAATTTGACAGAGTCGACTCCTTCTCCGATCACCACCACTTTCTCTTTCTCAGGGCCTTCTAATCCAACAAAGTTGACTCCTGATTGTATACATTTTCCATTTCACATAGTTATTAGAAACAATTCTGCATACATGCAATGGTAAAGAAAATGATGAGCTAATATCTAATTCAGTTCATTACCATCTGCACTTGCAGCAAGCTTGAGAGATTGCGTTCGACATTTCTGGCAATTCATTTGTACCTTCATCTCTATCTTTTGCTGAACCACTCATCCATACAAAAACAAATCAAACAATTAGTTAATGCATGCAATATTATAAATATTAATTTGTAGATAAATTAAGAAAAAACCATTTGGATGGTAAGATTGCCAATATACATATATACGTACCTTCATTTTCTCTCCGATACATACAAAACACAGGACACAGAAATATCAAACACCAAAGGACTGCCTTATAAAGAGAGAGAGAGAAAGAGAGAGAGAGAGATTGTTGGAATGCTGCTTGTTAATAAATTTTCCCCTTATGCTGTCAATTTCAGAGAAAGTTCATCACAAGCAGTTTTTCTCTTGGAAAATTCTCTCTGTGTGCAAAAGGCGCGTCAATGCCTGCCCCCAATTCCGAGCCCAAATGGTCGATTTTCTTCTCTAAACTCTAGCAACAATGTGAATTCTTGACTTTTTGGGTTTTAATTTGATCCTTTGACAGCTAGTTTTCATGTATATAAGCTACAGTCAGTGTACAGTTTACTACAAAAAGAAAGAGAAGAAATTCAGTATTCAGATGGGAACATGTGAGTTTTTGTGATTGTCATCAAATTCAATCAAATATATATAGAATTTTTTATTAATTAAATAAATTTCAATATATCTCTCTCTATATATATAAATTTAAAAAAAATTTACATGAATCCATTCCAAGAAAAAGTTATTATTTTTATCTTTTGTGAGATCAAATGAGAGAAGTGGTAGTTTTTTATGGTTTGTCTAAGATTTTTTCTTTTTGATGGTGTAAAAGAATTCAAATTTTACGTACTTAATGCCATCTATGTCCATTGTGTAAACATTTGACATTAACTGTCCATCTTTCTTCGCTTACGCATGAAGATGAAAAGCTACCATCTTTCTTCGCTTATGCATGAAGAAAATTAATGAAAAGCTACCAAACTAGAATACCTAGTCTTGGTCAAGTTTATTTAACCAAGTTAATTTTAACAATCGATGTTGTTTGGGGTAAAAACCTAGTTTACTGCTACAAGCGATTCCGTCAGTCCCAAGATAGCATCTAATGTCAATAACAAGGCGTCTATGTTAAAAATAAATTCTGTTATCAATCTGGAGATACCGATACCAGTGCTGTCAACAGGAGCTCGCAAGTTCCACCTATGCAAAAAATAAATTTTGTAATCAGTCCGCAGACCATAATACCAAACAAAAGATGAGGAGAACCCGATTATCTTGCTACAACCCATACCAGCCCTGACGTTTACTAGGATCAAAGGTATTCTCCTAAGGCCACCGAAGGCAAAAAAATACAACGACCAAGTCGAGATAATAGCCTCAATAATTATATTAAATCTGACCCAAAAACGAGGACCAAGAAGAAAGATTACATGTGAGTTTCAAGTTCATTATAAAATTATCATATTATATTTAACATTTTGTACAATATAATTCATAATTTAAGTAGTTATTACATTGGTTCATATTTATAAACAGTGATTATACAGTAACTTATTATTCAATTTTAATATACAAACCCTTTGACAAACATCGATTTTCTGTTTTTTAATAATGACACATGCGAAAGACTAGAAGGATGTGCCACTAATTGTTATAAATACCAACCTTCCTGTACTATAAAAGAGTTTACTCATAATAACAAACAATACACTTATCTCACTTTAATATCTATCATATTTTTCCTTTTCTAATTGAAATTTCGCTTTTTCTATTTTCTTGAATCTTAAACCTGATTTAAAAATCAGAGTTTATATTTAGAAAAGTTGACATTACTTTTAGTTTTCTTTTTATGTGTTCAAGCCTACTTTGTTATTTATCAAATCTCTTCCTTTTTATTTGAATTTTTTTTTTTTCTTATATTCTAAACTTGACTTAAATATCGAATTTTATAAATAAAAAAATCAGTATTATTCTTTCTTTTTTTTTTTCTTTTTTTTTTTGTATGTGCTCAAAGTAACTGAAAGGCAATTATTATCAATAATTTTACTAATCCAAGACAAACTATTAACAGGTAAGAGAAATGAAGTATGTACAATATTTAAAATTTTCTCCTCAAAAATTTCAAGTATCAACCATTATTTATTTATTTATTATTGTGAGAATAATGGCTTGCCATTAATGGAAGGATATATTGAAGCATTTAACTACTACAAAAATAAATAAATTGCAAGAAAGTAGCCGACAAATTAATATAATATCAAAATAATAGTAACAATATTGACTTGGTCTTATTCTCTGCATTCAGCAACATCTGTTATTGACTTATTCTTATTCTCAACAGCGACAACAGCATAAACAACAACAACAACCATATTGACTGAATCTTTCAACATTCATTGATTGAGTCCTTTCAATAGCATTTATATTTGTCTGTACCATGGATGTTCTAACAATTTGACGTATAAAATATATGCATCATGAATCAATTATAAGGTGCTCACAGAGAAATGGAGAATATTGAATATTATCTTAGCTAGTTATAGTTAATTGTTTGTTGCCTACATGAAGTTGCGAAGGGAAGGGAAATTTATAATTTTAATATTAAATGGAAAGACAAAATTTTATTATTGAGAGTAAATCTAAATTCTAAACCACATAACATGAAGATAATGTACGTAGAGCAATGTCCACAAAATACTTGGGCTGGGATCACCCTGACCTCGAGAAATCCCTGACCTGGTAACTATGGATCGATGGGTCAGCCAGTTAAAGTGGGGGAGGTGCGAGCATCATACTGATCGGGTCAGAGAAAAAGGAGGTCGGGTATACTTTAAGGTTTCTTTTTCCTATAACTAACAATGAAGTAAAATATGAGGCTTTATTGGTAGGATTAAGAACAGCACAAGAAATTGGGGTTCGCACACTTATCGCTAATAGTGATTCACAGCTTCTGATGAATCACTTAAATAGAGCATATCAAGATCGAGAGAAAAGTATGAAGGCTAACCTTTCAAAAGCATGGTGCTTGATTAGCAATTTTCAAAGGATGGAGATACGAAAAACTCTCTGGTCTGAGAACCTCTTGGCTAATGCCTTGTCAAAGCTCGTCTCATCCCTCGAAGAGAACATCCTCAGGGCAATTCTTGTAGAAACTCCGGGACAAAAAATCACCTCTCCACCTGAGAGCACCAGCATCTTAATAGCTCAGGAGGAATCCACTATGTGGATGGACCCGATCCTGAGATACATCAATGAAGACATTCTGCCACTTGACAAGAACGAAGCCCTCAGGGTTCAAAGGAAGGCTGCTAGGTTTACAACAATAGATGGCATCTTATGCAAACGGGGAGTTAGCACATCTTCTTTAAGATGCCTAGGCCCATAAGAAACAGAAAGAGTGTTGAATAAGATGCACCAAGGAACTTGTGGAAATCACAATGGGAGTAGGAGTCTAGTGCACCGAGTGCTCAGGCAAGGATATTACTGGCCAACTATGAGTAAGGATGCTCACACGTTGGTGTAGCAATGCCATGCCTGTCAGGTACATGCTGACATTCCTCGACAACCCCCAGAGAACCTGACCATACTATTAAGCCCTTGTCCATTTGCATAATGGGGGTTGGGTCTGATAGGGCCTTTCCTTACTGTTAAAGCACAAGCATAGTTTGTTATTGTGGTCATTGACTACTTTACCAAGTGGGTAGAAGCGGAACCTTTGTCCAAAATTACTAAGAAGAACACCATTGCCTTCATCCGAAAGAATATCCCCTACCGATATGGTATCCCCAGTATTTTAATTACAGACAATAGGAAATAATTCGACAATAGGGGATTGGAAGAATTCTGCCAGAACAGGAATATTGATCTAAGGCTAGCATCCCTGACTCATCCAAAGGCCAACGACCAAGTTGAGGCAATTAACAAGACCATTAAAAAACTGTTGAAAAAGAAACTGGGTGAGAGAAAGGAAACCTGGGCAGATAAACTTCCCGAAGTTTTGTGGGCCTACCAGCCACTGCAAAGGTTGCCACAAGAGAAACCCCCTACTTCCTAGCTTATGGATTTGAAGCAATGATTCCAGTCGAAATGGATGTTCTAACTTTTTGCACTTTCCATTTCAATAAAGAAGAAAATCAGCAAGTCATGTGCCTTAAACTTGACTTGCAAGAAGAGGCAAGGGACCACGTCTTGATCAGGACTACTGTCTATCAACAAAAGGTCTCCAGGTCCTACAATTGAAGGGTTCAACCCCGCTCTTTCAGAGAAGGTGACCTTGTCCTTAAAAGGATCACCCTCAATACCCGAGTAGCCTCGAAAGAATCCCTAGGTGCTAATTGGAAAGGACCCTACCAAGTAGTCAGGACAGTCAGGCCAAGAACATACAAGCTGGCCTAACCTGATGGCAGTATCCTGAGTAAGGCTTAGCACGAGAAAATGCTAAAGAGATATTACCCCTGAGAAGGATTTTCCCCAGGATGGTTAGTTTGTAAAACGCTCTTTGTATCATTTTTTATTACATTAATAAAATAAAATGATTTGAGTGTTCTCTTTAACATCTTCCTGAGTTTTACTTTATTAAATCTAAGGTTAAGATTGGCTGTAAGCTCTAAAATCTCTTAACACTTAGTAATTTATAAAATCCTATTCATTTCAGGTGTCGTAAATCCTTAAGCCTAGGTCAGATGTAATATGCGTCTAAGACTTGATCCGTGTTAAGGCATAGTAAACCCTGAATGGGACAGATATTCTAAGGTTAAGGTTGGCTGTAGACTCTAAAATTCTTTAACACTTAGTAATTTATAAAATCCTATCCGTTCTAGGTGCCGTAAGCCCTTAAGCCCAGGTCAAGCGTCCCATGCATCTAAAACCTGATCCGTGTTAAGGCATGGTAAACCCTAATCGGGATAGGTATTCTAAGGTTAAGGTTGGTTATAGGCCCTAAAATCCCTTAACACTTAGTAATTTATAAAATCCTATTCGTCGCAGATACCTTAAGCCCTTAAGCCCGGGTCAGGCATCCCATATGTCTAAAACCTGATTTATGTTAAGGCATAGTAAACCCTGACCGGGACAGGTATTGTAAGATTAAAGTTGGTGCTAAGGTATGATAAACCCTGGTCAGGTCAGGTATTCTAAGGTTGAGGTTGGCTATAGACCCTAAAATCTCTTAACACTTAATAATTTATAAAATCCTATCCGTCCTATGTGCCGTAAGCTCTTAAGCCCGGGTCAGACATCCTATGCATCTAAAGCCTGATCCGTGTTAAGGCGTGATAAACCCTAATCGGGATAGGTATTCTAAGTTAAGATTGGCTACACTACAAGAAAAAAGAGCTACAGTGACGCCACTTTTAGCGACGTCAAAAGTTTTATCGCTAAAAGGTCTTTTAGCGATGCCAATTTAATATCGTCGCCAAAAACCAAAAAATAAAAAAAATTAAAAAAATTAAAGAAAATTTACTTTTGGTGACGATAATATTTTTCGTCGCTAAAAGATCTTTTAACGACGCCAAATGTCATCGCCAAAAGCCAATAAATAAAAAAATTTAAAAAAATTTACTTATGACGATGACTAATATTATTGTCGCTAAAAGACCTTTTAGCGGCGTCAAATATCGTCGCCAAAAGACAGCCAAATAAAAAAA
>JAVXUL010120556.1:0-16907 GCA_035590515.1 Trichilia minutiflora | reverse complement strand
TCCTTGTTACTACTTAAGCAGGGAAATAGTGAAAGTCTTAAGAACTTTGCTAAGAGATATCACGAGGAGGTACTCAAACTGGAGGCTTACCACCACCCACTGGCCTTAGAGGGGTTGAGACAGGGGCTCAGAATAGATAGGGCCTGGTATGCTATTTGTAAGTCCTTTGTGAACACTTATGAGGCAGCTCGTAGAAAGATACTCGACGAGATAGAAATCGAGAATCAGGTGATGCTCAAGATGAAGGACCAGAAGCCTACAGGGGCTCCCCCGAGAGACGACAACCAGTTTAGAAGACAAGATTACAAGAAATAGAGGGGTGACGGAAGGAGATTTCCTAAAGTTAATCGGGGAAGGGATCGAGCCCCCGAATATTATCGGGGGGATAGGAGGAGAGAGGAGCAGTATCCCCGAGAACAAAGATCGCCTCGAAGAGACAATCTGAATCTGGTCGCTCAGGTAAATCGATCGAGACAAGCGGAACAGGGGGAAGCGAAGAGGAAGTTTACTCCCCTGAACGCTCTCCTTTCACAAATTTTGGAGGAGGTGAGGAAGCGGGGGACTTTGTTGCTGGACCCCCGCCCAATTAAGCATAGGCCCCACGGAGAAGCGGAGAACAAATTCTGTGAGTTCCACCAAGATATGGGGCACTCGACGGAACGGTGCCACGAGCTACAAAATTAGATTGAAGTCTTAGTCAGAAATAATTACCTGATTGAGTTTATAGCTCGTGAAGATAAAAGACTCCAAGAATCGGGGTAAGCCCCGGGAAATGATGACGCAATGGTGATCATCAACGGTCCCATACTGGCGAGAAACTCGAATAATTCTCGAAAGAATTATGCTTGGTATTCTATCTATAGTGCAAACATGGAGCCTCATGTCCTGAACGTGCGGACGGAGAAAAAGCAGAAGATAGCCTCGGTGCCCATCTTATTTATGGACGAGGATGAAAATGGGGTTCACTACCCTCATGATGATGCCCTTCTTGTCACGATGACAGTAGGGACTTTCCTAGTTGGGAGAATCTTAATTGACACAAGAAGCTCTATAGACATCATATTTAAGGAGATGCTAGATTCTTTGGACATAGAAGACCTGAGGTTGAGGCCAGCAGAGACTGCACTGCACGGGTTTGGAGAGTCATGCGTGTACCCCCTAGGGACTGTGCAGTTACCAATTACAATGGGTGATAAGCCCCACCAGAAGGTCACGATGATAGAACTCCAGGTGGTGGACCTAAAAATGCCTTACTCCATGATTCTTGGAAGGCCGTTTCTCCGATCCACAAAGGCAGTGGAAAGTGTGCATTATTTGAAACTGAAATTCAGAGTTGAAGAAGGAATTGGGATCGTGAGAGGGAATAAGAGGGAAGCCCAATCCTATTTTGCTACGCCTCACGAAGCTCATATTGCATTCGTAAGCGCCCCTTGGAGAGTGAGACCGAGGGGAGTGAACAAGGTAATAGGCGGGAAGAGCTCTCAGGAGAATCAAGTGGAGAGGATAACCGACTTGAGGAATTATCATCACCCGAGCCGATTGAGGAGATGGAGTTGGTCGTCCTAGATGAAGAGCGACCTGAGAGATCGATGAGGATCGGATCTTGCTTAGTCCCTGAGCACAGGGCATCGCTTGTTTGGGTACTCAAGAGGAACGCGAATGTGTTTGCTTGGTCCCATAATGATATGCCGGGGATCAGCACTCGGGTTATAGCTCACAGGTTAATGGTGAACCCGAAATTCAAATCTGTAACACAGAAAAGGCGGACATTTAACTCGGAGAGGAGAGAGGCCATAAAAACTGAGGGACAAACTTCTGAAAGCGGGGTTTATCCGAGAAGTCCAGTACCCCGAGTGGATCACAAATATTGTACTAGTGAAGAAGCCCAGCGAAAAATGGAGGATGTGTGTAGACTTTACCAATTTGAACAAAGCTTTCCCGAAGGATAGTTTTCCTCTTTCGAAGGTTAACCAGCTGGTAGATGCCACGGCTGATCACGGGCTTCTTAGTTTTATGGACGCCTTCTCGGGGTATAATCAGATCAGGATGCATGAGCCCAACCAGGATAAAATCACATTCGTCACTGACCAAGGACTATACTGTTATACAGTCATGTCTTTTGGGTTAAAGAATGCAGGGGCCATATTCCAGAGGTTGGTTAACAAGGTATTCGAGCCTTTAATAGGGTCCACTATAGAGGTGTACGTAGACGACATGATTACGAAATTTGTGCAGGCTTTCGACCATGCTAAGTATTTGGAAGAGACATTCTCTTATCTGAGAAGGTATAACATGAAGTTGAATCCCGAGAAATGCTTGTTCAGGGTTGGAGTAGGAAAGTTCCTCGGGTACATGGTCAGTGAAAGAGGCATCGAAGCCAACCCCTCAAAAGTCTAGGCTATCCTCGATTTGAGGCCCTCGACCACAATAAAGGAGCTGTAAAGTTTAATCGGGAAATTAGCAGCCCTAAGCAGATTCGTGTCGAAGGCTACAAACAAATGCTTCCCTTTCTTTCAGATGATGAGGAAGGGGAAGAGATTGGAGTGGGATGAAAACTGTAACCAGAGCTTCCGAAAGCTAAAAGAATACCTGGCTCACGTTCCCCACCTCGTAAGCCCCGAGAAAGGAGATGTTTTGCAGTTATAACTGGCGATCAGGGAACACTCTGTCAGCTATGTTCTGATAAAGGAGGATGAGGAAAAAGTGCAGAGGTCTATATACTACACCAGTAAATCATTGCTAGACGTCGAGACAAGATATACCCCGCACGAGAAGTTTGTCCTTTCACTCGTTGTGGCTGCCAGAAAGTTACGCCCCTATTTTCAGGCTCATCGTGTATTTGTGATGACGGATCAACTCCTGAGGCAAATCCTTCATAAGCTCGATTTTTCAGGAAGGCTGGTGAAGTGGTCGGTTGAGTTGAGCGAATATAATATTGAGTACAAGCCCCGAAGGGCTATCAAGGGGCAAGCACTGACAGATTTAGTGGCAGAACTTACTATCTTGGATCAGTTGGTTGTACTGCAGGTCTCGGGCATTAGCGATAGCCGGAACGATAACAGCGGCCCCGACCCCCTGACCAAAAAAGGGACATGGCGAATGTATGACGGGGCATCAAATATACAACGGGGAGGAACAAGAATAATTTTGAGAAAGCCGAGTGGAGAGGAAGTCATGTACTCCTTGCAGTTTGACATTAAAGTGACCAACAACGAGGTCGAGTATGAGGCGCTGATCAACGGAATGAAATTGATGAAGGCTTTGGGGGCCTGGAATCTGATTGTATACAGCGATTCTCAGTTAATCGCCAATGAGTTAAATGGGCAATTTCAGGCTCAGGAAGACAGTATGCAAGCCTATTTGGTACAGGCCAGGAAATCGATGGAAACCTTTCAGAATGTCACTATCCAACAACTCCCCCGAGTGAAAAATTCCAGGATGGATTCTCTAGCGAGGTTGGCTTTAATTTTTAAGGGGAAATCTTCGGCTACAGTGCCAATCGAACTTCTGACACAAAGGACCGTGGATCTGAAAGAAGATTTTGTTACAACTCTACAGGAGATCCCCGACCCGACCTGAATGAGGGAGCTAAAAGCATACATCCAGCATGGAGAGCTCTCGATTGATCGAAACAAAGCCAGAAAGATAAAGAACTGAGCAGTCAGGTATGCTATCCTTGACAATACCTTGTATAAACATGGATTTACTCTGCCATACTTGAAATGTTTAAAACCAGATGAGGCAAATCAAGCTCTTGAGGAAATCCACAATGGAACCTGCGGGAGGCATGGAAGGGCTTGTTCATTAATGCACAAAATTATCCGGCAAGGATATTATTGGCCCACCATTTCTCAGGACGCTCTTAGGATAGTCAAGTCTTGTCACCAATGTCAAATTCATGGCGATATTCCGAGACAGCCCCCAGAGGAACTCACTTGTCTCTCAAGTTCTTGACCTTTCTCTCAGTGGGGGCTGGATCTGATAGGGCCACTACCGATTGCCCGAGCCAACACTAAATATGCAATCGTGGCCATTGACTATTTCACAAAGTAGGTGAAAACAGAGCCACTTTCCAGCATAACTGAGAAGAAGACCGTCGTATTTGTGAAGCAGAATATAATATATCCCTTCGGGGTTCCACACATACTGGTTGTTGATCATGGAAAGCAGTTTGACAATGCTCGGTTCAAGGAATTCTGTTCAGAGTCCTGCATCGACTTGAGATTTGCCACCCCAGCACACCCACAAGCTAATGGGTAGGTTGAGGTTGCCAATAAGATAATCAAGAAGACACTCAAGAAGAAACTCGGAGAGCATAAGGGGGAGTGGATTGATAAACTGCCCGAGGTCCTCTGGGCTTATCGAATTACTCCCCGCACCGCCATCGGAGAGTCCCTCTTTCTATTAGCCTTCGGGTGCGAGGCTATGATTTCGATAAAAATCAACATCCCGACTCTCTGGGTGCAGGACTACACAGAAGAGAGAAATGAGGCTAGCTAAAGATTAGAGTTGGATCTGGTGGATGAAAAGAGAGATGAGGCCGCAATTCGGGTATCCGCACATCAACAGAGGGTATCCCGATATTATAATCAGAAGGTCAACACATCGAACCTTCCAGAGAGGAGACCTTGTCCTCCGAAGGGTGACTTTTAACACCAAAGTCCCTGGTGAAGGGGTATTTGAAGCCAATTGGGAAAGGTCGTACAAGGTCATTCAGATACTCAGACCAGGGGTCTGCAAATTAGAGACCTCGAGCGGCACTCTAGTGAGAAAGCTATAGAATGCAGACCGATTGAATATTTATTATCCATGACCCGACCCTCTTGGTAACAGATCCCCCGATCTCGCGACCAGCGTCGAGCCCACCTGCTCCGCAAAAAATATACGTAGAGCCTGCCTGCTCTGTAGAAAACATGCGTCGAGCCTACCTGCTCCGCGGCGAGTACACGCCAAACCCCTCTCGAGTACTCTGTCAGGGTCTGACTCCGATAATTGAAGCTAACCCAATCTCCTATAAGAAGACCTTAGGCCAACGAGACTGCACTGTCTCCGAGCCAATGATATTTATTATGAAACCATTTTGTTTTGGTGTCGTACAAGGCCCGCTTGCCCGATGCACCGATTCTGAGACAGGATATACGAACCTTTGCCTGCCGAAACTGGTTGCATGGACCTTTACCTGATGTACTGATTCCAGGACTGGTTATATGGATCTTTGCCT
Organism: Trichilia minutiflora; assembly: GCA_035590515.1. NCBI lineage: Eukaryota > Viridiplantae > Streptophyta > Magnoliopsida > Sapindales > Meliaceae > Trichilia > Trichilia minutiflora. Next base: position 11,686 of record JAVXUL010120556.1, on the reverse strand, counting down.
GCTGGGACTGCTTATATGTACCTGTTTGCCAGATGTGCTGGTTTCAGGACGAGCGATATCCGGAGTGGGTCAGCTATGCCTGCTTGCCCGAGGGCACCTGATTCAGGATGGGCCATATAGATCCACTTGCCCGATGTACATATCTCGGGATGGGTCATCAATGCCTGTTTTCCCGAATGTGCGTACTCAGGGACATGTCATACATACCCCTTTCGCCCGATGAGCATATCCTGGGCCTGAATCTCCTGTCGGGACCATATTACTCCCGAGAAGACCTTAGGCCAACGAGACCATTTTATCTCTGAGCTAAGGGAATTTGACATTCATGGAACCATTTTGTTCTAAGGCCGTATGGACCATATTGTCCGAGGTCGGCTACCCGTTTTGATTTTGCTTTTACAGGTATCAATATATTCGGGAGAGACCATATGTTGGCAAGGTTGAGTCATACCCGTCATAAAGAGGGGGATATTCGAGAAGATTATGTCATCCCCGATTATGCTTCTGCATTGTATTGCATCCTCCGGGACTTGCAATTGCAAATAATTTACGGTTTGTATTTGTTGTATGATTCCTTATTATGTGATTCTTTGTTTTTATGATCAGGTTAACTAATAGACCAGCCTGTAAATTCTCTCTTTTTTTTAAATACTCTTTCTGACTTCAATATTAAATGAAAGTGGTATATTTATGTCTTCACTGAATCAAACGATAGTTCGTTCAACTGTATGTTAATCTGAAGAGGGTGTTCCAAACATATTGTCTGCATGTATTTCTCAACTACAAATTTCTTAAGTTATTTGCTCGGGGATTATATTCGAATACATCCAAGCTATGTGTGCATATATTATTGGCGATCTCTTCAAAAAGAATATCCTCTAAGATACACGCTCGGGATATGTCTCTGAATATAATTATGCTATGCGCTTACGAATTATCTTGGCTATCGTTTTAATCTGGAATTTATTTAAGTCCCATATTTGGATGTCTTCCCCGAATGGGCTGATTCTCTATATCTCTAGAATTTATCTAAGTCCCATATTTGGATGTTTTCTCCGAATGGGCGAATTCTTTATATCTATGGGATTCATCTAAGTCTTATATTCGAATATCTTCCCTGAGTGGACGTATCCTCTATATTAAGGAATTTCCTAAGTCCTTTACTTGGGTGTTTTTCCTGACTAGGCGAGTCCTTTGTTTGGATAATAGTAAATTTATATCCTATGCTCGGATGTCTTTCCTAAGCGAGCGACTTTTTCATTGTGATATCTGGGGATTTTCTGAGTCCTTTATTCGGATGTACTCTCTGGGTTAATGGGCCCTTTATTGGGGCGTTTGAAGATTCTTCTAAGTTATTTATTTGGATGGTTTTCCCGAGCCAATACGATACTCGGTTATCTATGCTGAGCCGAACGATCTTTTCCTGAGTAATGAGCTCGAAGAAATGTTATAAAACATGCCAGATTAAACGAATTAAGGCCTAAATAAAAAAAAGTTCTACTGATGTAATATATTTACAATATTTGAGCCTACTGGGTCTTGTTTACATCAGCGGGGGGTCTTGAACGGTCGAGTCTGGGATAGGATCTGATGAAAATGGCTCGACTCGGCAGGAGCGTCAGCAGGAAGACCAGAGAGTGCAGTCCCCGAGGTGGGAATTTCTTGAGTCTCCGAGGCGAGAGTCTCTTGAGTATGCAGGGCAGGGGTCTTTTGCTCTGTCCCAGCCCCCTGGGCCCCAAAGTCGGGCGCTTCTCTCCCTAATGCCTCATAGAGCCATCCAAGATCAAGGTCGGGGTATCTCTCGTGGAAGGATTGACAGGTCAGGTCGATAGCCTGACTCATCGATGCCTCTCCTTCGACTTTGAGCATTTCCACCAAAGACCAGAGTCTCTTAGGCTCCCCGGCGAGTTGCATCCTCAGATCTCCGTCTCGGAAGGCTGCGATTCAACCCGAGACTTTAGGTTTGCGATCTTGGGACCACACCCCAAGTGGATGGACTCGAGGGAAGCCAGTTGAAGCTCAAGTTTTTTCTTTTCTTTCAGCCACTCGACCTCCTTGGCTTCCCATTGGGACTGCTCGGTGGTCAAATTCGCCTCCGCCTTCTCTTGTTGCTGCAAGGTAAACTCACTTTCCTTTTACATCTTCTTTATTTTGCTCGTTTCATCCCTCCGAGCATTTATTTCCTGCTTCAGCTGAAAATAGGACTGCAATCGGGAAGAAGTATTAGTATTGAAGATCCACAAACATAAAATACAGGTCGAAGTATTACACTTACCATCAGACCCCATCTATACAAGGAGTCCAGGGCCGATACATCCCCTTTGCCTAATTTATCGACAGCGGATGGGGATATACTCCGCCAGACATTATTTATTAGGCCAAAGACATAGGCAAAATGCTTTCGCTTTCGATCGGGGATATCGCCCATCATCAATTCGATAATTTTGGCGACCTCAAAAATATTGGCTTTCGGTGGGCCCGACCCCTCGAGCTTTATTTGTTTGGAGGTAGGGGCTGTCAGGGGTTCCTCCTGGGGCCTTTTCTGCCCCTTGCCCGATGGTGGCTTCTCCACCATAACCCCTTTGACCTTATCCACGATGGACACGGACTCAGCGTCAGAGTCCAAAGGCCCTTGGTTCCTCCTCCTAAGTATTAACTCCCCCCGACCCTGCTGCTTCCCGGAGGGAGGAGTTTGCCGCTGGGTAGCACCAATGGAGGTCTCAGCTGATTTCTTTTTGGCCAGCTTGCTGAGGGAAGCCAAGGCCGGCGCATTTCCTATAGACATTTTGACTCTGCAAGAAAAATATTCGAAAAGTCAGATATACGTGCAGTTAAATGTATATACATACATTACGAGCTCGGGTATTTGAAAAGAGTTATACGTTGGGCATAATGTATCTTGGTCAGGTACACCATATCTCTCGTTGAGCATGTCTTTATTAGGCCCGAGCCAAGCAAGTATGTATTCGAAAGCAGTAGCTTTTGATCCGGGGATTGCTCCCTAGCCTGCCTAATAACTTTCAGGCTACGAGGACTCAGATTCGGCTCCCTCAACGAAAACAAAGGCTCCTTGAAGGTACCCAGAACAGGTAAGTGCGATTCGGAGTTCCAGTTTCCCCCCATAAAAAACCACTTGTTTTTCCAGTCTTTATTGCTTGTGGGGTTTCCTTTTATAGGATTGGGTTTTTGGGGTCTCGACTGTAAAAATACCCACTCAGAGTTTTTCCTGGGGTTCTTCTTGAGCACAAACATGTGCTCTATTTCCTCCATGAGAGGCGGGGAGTCAGATAACCACCCCTACAGCACGTACAGCCCTACCAATGTCCTCAAGCTGTTCAAGTTCAACTGGTAGGGGGCTATTCTCATACGGGAAAGGAGCATGCAGAAATATGGCTGCAGAGGCAACCTGACCCCCAAATGAAACAACTCCTCATTGAAGACTACCTCACCCTCAGAAGGAGTACTGGATATCTCGTCAGCCTCGGGGGCTCAGAGATATATATCTTCAGGAATATTAAATAAGGCCGTGTAGGCCTCCAAGTCAGTCTCCATGATCGACGAATTGAACCAGTCTTGTTCGAAGGGAGATCGCGTCGTAGAAATCGGCTCGAGGCTGGCTACTAGTTTCACACCCGCTTCTACATTGTCTCCCCCTTCAACAGCCTCAGGTTGGATTGACGAGCCAGAAACAGAAGCCATTTCTGCTCACAGAAACAAAGAAAGGGGGAGGTCAGTTGGCTGCTTTGAGATCATGGACAACCTATGATAGTCTTCTTACTCTCCCTCTATTGAGCCTCCTACCTTAACTGCCTCTTATTTTGTCTGAATATGCATCCCTATGGGTTATTCACCGAACAAAAGGTGTAACCACATATTTAAAAGGAAGGGAAAGAAGATACTTACCGAATAAGTATGTTGAAAACGCTTGAAAGTGTTGAAAATCGATGAAGCTGCTCTGAGTACTCTGTGTTCAAATGTTTTCGCCTGTGAGTGCAGATAGAAAAGAAGAAAAACGTACGTCTAAGGAATAAGGGGTACTTATAGACGAGCCGAGGAAATCCTGACCGTAGATTTTGACTCAACGGGCAGGGGAATGCCACGTCGCCCGAATACAGAACGTTAAGGGTCATTTCTTTTCGAAGATTTAAATGAAATAGGGCCCACCTTAGTAGATAATGATGACGGCTCGAATATTGCGACTCCTCAGACTGGTCTGACAATGGAGAAGTGACACGTATACAGGCGGTTGCACTCCTAAGAAAGTAACCAGAACGTGTATGATAGTCGAGCGAGAACCGAACAGTTTTCAATTAAACCCTATTTAATTAAAAATCGGGTGGCTTAGTGTTGGGGTATTTTAGTGAAGCCCAACCCACAGGCCCAAGCCCATCTTAAGACCCTTATCCAGGCCCATTGGATTTTCACCTGTCTTCCAAATGAACCCTTAACATGATGTCTCCTCGAGCAGCTAGTAACATCATCAGGGAGACGGCCAAGACATCTCGGGTATATTGCCCGATCCTGCTGCTCAAAGGACCTCCCATGAGCTATCCTCAGCTAACTTGCACTCAGACTCGGGGTCCACGACAACCAGCCTTTCTAGACTCAGGAGGTCAGGTCGATATGTCCTGTCCAACAAAGTCGAGACTCGCGGGCACTCGGAGAGTATGTGTATTCCCCAATGCTACATCCTGTCGTCTTCGGGACCATTACTCGTCGTGTAAGGGCCTCCCGAGAACCAGAAAATTTCATTCTCAGGAGAGTTGAAAGCTGTACTCGGAGGTGCAGACACTCGGATACTCGAGAGTGACGTGACAGGTATAATATCACGATTTTCTATATTCATTGACTTTTACAGCAAATTGCTCTAGACGCATCAACCACGCGACAACATGTGTCCGAAAGTACAAACTCCTAGGCTTCGAATACACAGCATCCAGAAATCGAGGATAGTGGAGATTCTCTGACTTTGCACTCATCCCAAGGGAATTTCCACAGACCTTGGGCGGGAATTTTGTGGGAACTTCACATAAAGGGAAAAAGAGGTTTTTTCTACACAGAATCTATGACATTCTATCATATGTTCTATCATACATGCTAGCATATAGGAGAATATAGAACACACACCAAGAATCCTCTTTTGATTTCGCTCTGAAATCCTTACGTTCTTAGCTTGCATGCACACCTTGTTCACATACTAAGCAAAACCTTTACTAACTTAAGCATCAGAGGGTTGTCGTCGAGAAACCGGCTTTACCCCTGAGGTGTTTTGCGTGTTTTGCAGCCTAAAATTTAAGAACGAGAAGACAAAATTTGCTGGTATCGGGAGTTGTGAACGAGGCCGATTTCTTGAATCTACAGTAAAAAAATTCAAGTTAGGATTAAAAGTAATAAAAAATGAGATGTATTCTTCAATTTTTTTTATACGTATTTCCAAGATAACAAATATTTGTTAAATATTGAAGTTACAAATTAAAAAAAAAAGGATCATGTTTTACAATTGAGAAAGATCTCACTCATCGTTTGTATTCTCTCATAAAATAGATCATTCTTGAAATTGTAAATCGTATGGTCTAAGTATTTTTATACATATTTATTAGATAACTGGTGAATGGTCAAAATTATGGATTAAAAGTAATTAAAAATTGATTATATTTTCTAATTCTATAGGATGACATTTTATGCTCACATTATCTTACAAAATGAGCCATTTTTCAAGTTGTAGATTGTATGGTTTAAATATTTGTATATATATTTGCTATGTAACAACTATTCGTTAAAAGATCTAAATTACAAGTTAAAAGTATCGAAAAATGGATCATATTCTCAAATTGAGGATCCCACTCTTCACTTGTATATGCCATTAAAAAGGGTAACTTTTCTAAATTGTAAATCATATGGTATATAAGTATTATACATGTTTATTAGATAATTATAATATATTGAAATACATCCGATTGGATGGTATGGCGATAAGGACTTGAGATACTGTTTATAGTATCATGAGTTCGAATCGTCATATTGTTCGACTGACGCGTTAAGATGAAGGTCTCGATTTATTCCTGTATTTGATATCGTTGCAGGTGATCCCTATACACACGTCTAGTGGTTAAGAATAGGGTCATATGATATACGATTACGCGTTCCACGAGAATAGGATACCTATTTTCATGTATGACTGCACGTTATAATGATAACTGTATATAAAAGATTTTAAATTAAAAATAATAATAATAATATGTTAAAATGTTCAAGTTATATGTTCAACTATGCATAATCCTAGGATTCTTCTATCGTAAGTTATATGATTTTAAATATTTTTATATGTATTTATTAGGTAACAAGTGTCCCATGAAATTTAGAAAAAAAATTTAGTTTATACATAATAATTTATACAAAAAAATTTATATCTCGATCACAATTTATAAATAAATTTTAATAGTAAAATATTTAAAATATATTACCATAAAAATTTAGAAAAAATTAAAAGCGGAAAGGATTCATATCCTCAATTAGACTACAAGTCTATAATATTCTGTAAATAAATAAAATATACAAATTTAATTACTTTGATATTTTATAAAAACAATTTAAAGAAAAAAATTAAAGGGGGAGAGGATTCAGATCCTCGATTAGACTACAAGTGTACACTATTTTATACATAAACGAAATGAACAAATTTAATTGCTATTAATTTTATAAAAATAATTTTAAATAAACAAATAAAGAGAAGATTAAAATTTTAAAATTAAACTAAATATGTTATAATTAAATAAAATAAAAAATTCAAAAAATATTTTTTTTAAATGAGGAGAATATCTAACCTCAAATCATTAAAGCTCGGGTTGTAGTGGACTATTCTTTCTTTTTACATGTTTCGAGTGGGGCAGCGGTGAAAGTAAAAAATAAAAAAATTCGAAAAATTTATGCAGGCTGTGGGGTTCGAACCCACGCGCACTTATGTGCAGAAGATCTTAAGTCTTCCCCCTTAACCTCTCGGGCAAACCTGCCAATTGACGTTGGAAAACTTTAATAAATATTTATGTAATAAATATAGAAATAAATTTACACGCTGCCAATGATTGAAAACCCTGAAAAAAAAAAAAACAATGGACGCAGAGAGGAGCAAATCATTGATCACGGCGACGACGACGACAATCCATGGCGGAGCACTTAGCTTCTATCTTCGGGACAGAAAAGGACAGAGTTAACTGTCCTTTTTATTTCAAGATCGGCGCCTGTAGACACGGAGATCGGTGTTCAAGGCTTCACACGAAACCTAGTATCAGTCCTACACTCCTTAACATGTACCAACGACCTGATATGATTACTCCAGGAGTTGATCCTCAAAGACAGGCCTTTGATCCGAGAAAATTCAATACAACTTCGAGGTATTACCCTGATTTTGTTATCTTTTGTGTTTATTTTTATTTCTTATTTTTTTTAAATTCTGTCTGAAAGTTTTGTGGTGATTGCAAGACTATTACGAGGATTTGTTTGAGGAGCTGAGCAAATATGGGTGGTCGAGAGCTTGAACATCTGTGATTATTTGGCTGATCACATGGTATTTTTTGTTAAATTTCGTTTGGTTATCTTTTATTAAAAGAATTAGAGTAGGTTTGAGATTGATTTTGGCTCAGGTTGAAAAGCTATCATATAATCAAATTTTAGTGATAGAAATGGGCTAATGAGCACTTAATTTTTTAAGTACTGTTTTTATTAGGATACTCTCAAACTGAGTCTTAGTGTTTGAACTAGCATGATTGTTTTTGAGCAGGTGGGTAATGTGTATGTTCAGTTTAGAGAGGAAGAAATGCTGCAAATGCTTTTCACGGAAGATTCTATGCAGGTAATAGGCTGCTTTTGTTATTTTATTTCTTCGATGAAAATTGGTTTTTAATTCTTGAGTTTAGAATTTACTCGTAATCTACTGGTTATTTCGTATGATTTTTATATGCTTTTCTTTCATAAGCTAACATGGGTGAAAGTAGATGCATTTCTTAACTCTAAAATATTTCCTATTGCCTTAGTACTTAAAACTTTGATGTACTTTAATGTGGTGTTTTTGTTTTTCTACTTGTCATGGTAGCATTATCATTTCGATTACAGATATCCTTGGTTGATAGACATCAACAAAGGTACTTGCAGATTGAGAGCGGTTAGGATTATTTTATTAACACCAAAACTGTTGTCTAGAATGGAAGTTTCTAATTTCAAGCAATGTCACAGTTAATTTTTTTATGCTTTAGTAAACTGAGACTGTCCATTAACAATTGAACTACATTGTATAAGGTACTCCTAATTGAATTATCTGAATATTATTTAGCATTGTTTTCTTTCTTTTTAACCAACCCATATTTGTTTACCGGAAATCTAATCTTTTAACATATTGATTCCTGCTTATTACAGTAGGAGAGTGTTCTGTATCAGGTTGTATAGTCAATTTTTTCATTCATAATTATAGATAAGACTGATCAGTAAAATCAATAAATAACAGTTGTTTAAAGGAGTATATTTAAGATGAAAGTAATCCATAATCTGGTGGCACTATCCAAATGTAGATTATTTTTTTCCCTAAATTTTTGCTTCTTATCCATTCCGTTTCCTCTTTTTCCTTTTTAAAAGTTGTGTTAGTGCAAAGATAATCACTTTTTGGCATTGTCATGGATATTAAATATACTAGGACACCCTATCATTGTTGACTTTTCTCCAGGAACAGATTTTCGAGAAGCTACTTTTCGATATTATGAGAAAGTGTATGCAATTGAGGTGGCTACGGTAACTTTACGCATTTGAAGAGGATTAGCGGGTTTGTTCCATTTTTCTATGTATGGTTTGTCTTGTTATAAATTGGCTCATATTTCATAAAGGAATCAAATTTATAGGCATCATTGTGATAAGTAGGCGAGATCAGTGACAATGGTATGCAAGTGAGGAACTCGCGTGAGATGCTGAGGAACGAGGGGAATTAGAGAGTGTATACTCTCCCTAGATAGTGAGTGAACTCTTTTGTTTTACCATTCTAATACAATTTTTGATATTTATAATTATATGCAAAAATATTTTATAAATATTAAACTTTTATGCTTATTACTTTTGTTTTATATATTTGTTTATATATATGCACACAAACGGTTTCAAATGAGTTATGCTTTGTATAAGTTGTGGCCGAAGGCCAATGTTAGATTGGATTAGCATTTTATAAAATTTTTATTTGATGTGATACACATTGTGATTACTGATATGATTATTGTGATCCTTATGGATTTTGTGAATATATATGATTGTATATTGGTGATGGTGGCCATAAAGGTCAGGATTATTGACTGTAGATATAGGGTGGTAGTCTAGGGTAACTTGGGAGAGAGGCTGCCTAGGTAAGTAGAGGTTCATAGGTGAGGGTTAGAATAAGGTGTTATGTTTATGAGATTTTGAGATGTGATTTGACCACCTGTGAATCTTCGTTAGGTCAGTCGCGGATGCCACCACGGGGCTATACGAGCCAACGTCAATGGTAGGCCTATTTTGCTAAACCATGCATTGTTTTGTTTCTAGCATTTTAAACTAAATTTTTATAAAACATCATTGTTTTCCTTACATGTAAAACTCACTGATGGTCTTGGGATTGCTGAGGGCTAGGGTAATCATCGGAAAAGAGAGTTAGCCTAATGACTTTATATATATATATATATATATTTCATGTTTTCAAACTAAATCAATTATTTTATATTAAATCATTTTTAGAATGATTTTCAAATCCTGATTTTGTATTTTAAAAGAGTGTTTTATCTTATAAATATTTAAATTAAATAGTCTTTATTTGATATGATAGTTTTAATTCACTTATTGAGTATATTCTCATATACTTATCCCCTCATTTTCCAGTTTCAAGGTAGACACGTTAGTTGTGCACGCCTGTTTGATGATCCCTCTAGGTGCTAAAGGTGTCCGGTATACATTTAAATCGACTCACCTAGTAGAGTTGTAGTCCACTGGAAATGTATTTTAAAACCTTCTTTTATTATTTATTTTCTATGAATTATAAAAATATTTGTAAACCATTTTAATTCTATTTCTATTTATTTGATTATGTATTTAAAAACTTTGAAGAATGATTTATGAATTCTTTTTGGATATTTAGAAGTGTGTGTAGTTTGATTGAGAAGCTTTGAAAAGTTTAGATGTTACGGATGGAAATATTTGGAAGTGTTTAAATGTTCAATTTTCTTTAAAGTAGGATTTTTAAATGCCTTATAGGCTCTCAAGATGTATTCAGGGGTTATAAAGTATATTTTGAAAGTGTATGACGATTGTCACGTGTGAGACTCACAGATTGAGACGTGATATTAAATCTATCATTAGCCTTAGCCTTGTCCAACAACGATTTTAGCCTTTAGGGGAGATCTCATCTTGTGAACGACATTGATCATGGTACTGGTCTTCCCTTTGTTATTGCCTCATTATTTCAATCCGATAATATTTGTTGAGTATCCCTTGAGCCAGTTCTACCTTGGTTCTTTTGCCGTAATTTCTTCATTCTAGCTCTGTTTCTTTTTGGTTTTTACTCCGATTTCTTTTTATCTTTAAATTCATATATCTTTCATAAAGTATCAAAAGTTTATCAGGCAATTATCGACTTGGAGTGGTGTAAATTGTATTTTAAAACTTGAGTGTTCATAAAAAACTTTAACCTCTCCCAATCTTAATCATTTATTAACTACATTCTCCTCAATTATTAATTCTTATGCTGAAATATTATGTCGGTCTCCCAATAATTATATTGGAATAAACTTACGATTAAATAACAAAAATATCTTTAGCTTATGAATTGTTCAAAATATCACTAATCCCACAATATAAAATTTATACTATTTAAATTTGAACTCTTAAATAAATATTAATTCATGTTTGAAATATAAACTGTTGATTAGAATAAATTAAAAATTAAATAAAATAATTCGTGATAATGATGAATTCAAAATATATTGATTGGTGATTATATCAAAGTTTAAGATTTTAACATTTTATACAATATAAAATAAAAAAAATATTATTAGATGTTAAATAATAAGAAAATATTACTCCTATAATACATACAATATAAAATAGAGTCAATAGAGTCAATAAAATATATTTTTTTAAAAGAAATATATGAAAATGATCATATTTTTAAATTATTTTTCAAAAATAATTATATTTAAAAAATATTAATTAATTAAATTAAAAATCATTTTACTCTTGGTTCAAAAGTTAGTTTTTTACTGTGTTTGAAAGTATACTTTTGAATACAACGCACTTTTAAATACGACATATTTAAATTCATATTTTCGAACACAATAAAAAAATCAATTTTCAAATGAGGAATAAAATCGTTCAAAAAAACAAATTTTTGATTTAATTAGTTAATATTTTTTAACATGATTATTTTTATTAGTTAATATTTTTTAACATGATTATTTTTAAAAAATAATTTAAAAATATGATTATTTTTGCATATTTCTTTTTTTTTTACTACCTATGATAACCATTAAATTTTCAAAGAATTCAAATTCAATCCTTAGCTTTTAATAACCTATTAATTTTATTACAGGTATGTATAAACTTTAAATTAAATCAATGAAATAATATGATTTCTCTTCCATTATACAAAATTCTGTGTTTCTAGCACTAGTCATTCAATTTAGCT
>JAVXUL010120545.1:0-16908 GCA_035590515.1 Trichilia minutiflora | reverse complement strand
AAAAGAAATGTAATGTAATTTCATGCAATGTCGAAGAATGAATTGTAGTGTAAGCAAATAGAAAGAACTTATTATATATAATATAATCAAATAAATCCATGCCTAAATTTACATAAGGTTGTATGCTAAATTTGTTTATAACATATTGGGCAAAATATTGAAGTAATGTAGTAATAGATTAAAACAGTGAGTTGTGGCCATAATTAATGAATTATTATTTGTTTGGGTATTTTGTCAAGGTTTACCTTACAGGTCCAAGCTTATCTCCAAGCCCATCATATAAAATACTGTTTCTTATATGGATTCCTTGATGCGACGTTGTCCCGAGAATTCTTACATCACACAGGGAATAGAGAGATTGCCTCGGGTAATCTACCCGAGACTATTGGTCAGGAGCTCTCCTTTGAGTTACTCGTGGTTGATTCATGCTCGGGAAAAAGGTCTCCAACAACTGCCGTTCTGGGTTCTATCTCAAGGTGTCGAACCAATATATTGCACATATAGTAGTAGGGGCTCCAGAACATCTATAGCATATAAGCTTCCACAACGTTATTATATGGTGTTCAATCTCGGGGGGATTGGAGGCTCTGCTTAGGGGAATATATGTTCGAGGCCTTGGGGAACAACAACATTCGAAAGGGATAAGTACTCATGTCTCAGAGAGCCGGCACTCAGGTCTTGGAGGCTCTGGAGATCCTATCTTAGGGGATGTAATCAGGGCTTTGGAGCATACGTGGCAAGGGCATTACCACATTTTTCCACACCCCATGATTTTGGCAGCAGGGGAATTCAGAAAAAGAACATTCTATGCTTTATGCACAGACTCTCACACACACAGAACAAGGGAAAATATTCTCTGAAGCCCCTTTCTTTCTCTGGTTTTGTCTTGCTTTCTTCACCCCACCCACACAAGCAAAAAACCTCACTAACTTAAGCATCGGAGGGTTTTCGTCAGGAAATCGACTTTACCCCTGACATTCCTCTTTGTTTTGCAGTCTCGGAGCAGGAGTAAGGATAAGAAGACTAGTTGGTGTTCGATGTTGAAGACGACACCAACTTCTTACATTAATATTTTGGGGCCGTCTATGAAAAATAAACAAAAAGTCAACGAACAAGCTAGTTATAGTGAAGATGACAAACGCTAGAGGTTACACAACTAGGAGGTACGTGTCGAAACGAAGAAACACAGAAGGAGGCTCTGTGGAGGCTACTGCTGTCATAGATAGGGCCGACAGTATCTTACATGAGATCCCAGACCATGAGAGCCCCTGGTCAAACGCTGAAGAGGTTTATGCACATAGACCAGATTATACAAGGGAGAGAGAAGAGATGATTTGGTTGCTGCAGTTAGTCCAAGACAGTGAACAGTGGCATACAGAAAAAGACTAACAAATACAGATGCTGGTAAAAGAAATGTCGAAGATGAAGAAGATGTTGCAGGCCAATATGTTGGGTGTGAGGGTACCAGATGAAATTGTGGAGAGCAGCATCCCTCAACCAAAAGCCACGGTGAGGGATGATGAACGGGTTAGAAAAAAGTCCAGGACTAAAAAGTATACAGCTGTCGAAAAAGGGAAAAATAAGGCTGTTGATGACTCTACTTACAGAAAGTGGGAGTCAGAGATGCATGCATGCCCCTCTTAACGCAGGAAAAGCATCACCCTAGGTCCACAAGGATTTCTCGGAGTCCAGTAGCAGTTCAGGAGATACCCGACAAAATCAGCCTACCCATGAGTGATATGAGGGTACTTTTAGAGCAGAGACGAAGGGGAGAACATGAGGCCTTCAGACATAGGAATCTGTGTCATGAGGAGGATCGAGGGATTGGCAACAAGAACAAAGATGTGGAGTCCTTGGTAAGAAAGATGATGGAAGAGATAAATAAAAAAAAGGCATACCCCCGAAGTGAACTGGCCGAGTCTTTTTAACAAACTGGCCCTTATACGAAGTCACCTTTTGCACCCAAACTGTTGGGCCAGACCTTGTCCAAGAAGTTTAAAATGCCCCAGATCACTCTATTTTCTGAAAAAATTAACCCATCACTACATATGGATTTTTTTTCATGAGATGATGCTCGTCCAGGGTCTAAGTGAATATCAGATGTGCCATTTATTCCCCCTAACCCTAGAAGGGTAAGCTAAGAAGTGGTTCATGGGTTTAACCCCGGGGAACATCCAGAATTTCAGGCAATTATACGATGTATTCACTACAGAGTTTAGAGGAGTGGTTTTCAGTATCAAGACCTCGAGTTCCTTGTTACTACTCAAACAAGGAAGTGGCGAAAGTCTCAGGAGCTTATCCAAAAGATACCATGAAGAAGTGCTTGCATTAGGGGCCTTCCATCACCCTTTGGTCCTGGAAGGGCTGAAACAAGGGCTCAAAATTGACAGGGCTTGGTATTCTATATGCAAATGCTCAGTGAACACCTATGAGGCAGCATAAAGAAAATTACTTGATGAGATTGAAGTCGAGAATCAAATAATGCTGAAAATGAAAGAACAGAAGCCAGTGGGAGCTCCCCTGAGAAACAACAATCAGTTCAAGAAGCTAGACAATAAGAGGTGGAGAAATGATGGGAGGAAGTTTCCTGAGGCGAACCATGGAAGGGATAAAGCCCCCGAGTACTATAGGGGTGATAAGCACAGAGAAGAATAGTATGCTAGAGAACGAAGATCACCTTGGAGGAACAATCCAAAGCAGGTCATATAGGTAGATAAACCTAGGTGAGTGGAGTATGTAAAAGAGAAGAGAAAGCTGACTCTGTTAAACATGCCCCTTTCTCAAATTTTAGAGGAAGTAAGGAAATGGGAAATTTACTGTTGGACCCCCGCCCGATCAGATACAAACCCTCAGGAGAGGCAGAGAATAAATTCTGTGAGTTCCATCAATATGTGGGACATTTGACGGAGGAGTGTTACGAATTACAGAATCAAATTGAAGTCTTGGTTAGGAATAATTACCTGACCGAGTTTGTGGCTGACAACGATGAGAGACCCCAAGATCCGAGACAAGCCCCGAGGCGTGACGATGTAATGGTGATCATTTGGGGTCCCACGCTTGTTAAAAATTTGAATAACTCCAGGAGAAGTATTCTCGGTATTCTATCTCGAGTGTAAATATAGAGCCACACGTGATGAGTGTGAGAGCAGAAAAGAAACCAAGGATAACCTCGGTACCAATCATGTTCATAGATGAGGATGAATATGGGGTCCACTATCCGCATGATGACGTCCTGGTTATTACAATGATGGTAGGGACTTCCCAGGTTGGAAGAATCTTGATTGATACGGGGAGCTCCACTGATATCATTTTCAAGAAGACGTTGGATTCCTTAGGTATTGAAGACCTGAGGTTGAGACCTGCGGAGATCGCCTTGCACGGATTCGGGGAGTCATGTGTGTATCCCCTAAGAACAGTACAGTTATCGATCACAATGGGCGATAAACCGTATCAGAGGACCACCATGGTATAACTCTAAGTGGTGGATCTGAAGATGCCATACTATATGATCTTGGGGAGACCATTCCTCCAAACCACGAACGCAGTAGAGAGTGTTCATTATCTAAAGTTAAAATTCAGGACTGGAGAGGGTATCAGGATTGTGAAAGGGAACCAAAGGGAGGCCCGATCCTGCTTCGCTACTGCTTTACGGAATTCATACTGTATCCATAAATATCCTTTGGAGAAAGAAACCGACTAACAGGAGGAGCAATTAGAAGAGGCGGATAAGAGGAAGAACCAGTTCAAGGAATCATCATCACTCGAGCCAATTGAAGAAATAGAGTCGGTTGTTCTGGATGAAATGTGACTAGAGAAATCAGTGAAGATTGGGTCTAACCTGGCCCCCGAGTATAGAGATTCATTGATTCAGGTGCTAAAGCAAAATATTGATGTATTTGCCTGGTCCCATGATGATATGCCAGGGATTAGTGCTCGGGTTATATCTCACAGGTTAATGGTGAACGCAAAGTTTAAGTCAGTGGCCCAGAAAAGGTGAACATTAAATTCTGAGAGAAGGGAGGCCATCAAGGTAGAATTGAAAGTAGGGTTCATCCGAGAGGTTCAGTACCTCGAGTGGATCGCAAACGTGGTAATTGTGAAGAAGGCCAATGGGAAGTGAAAAATGTGTGTTGACTTCATCGACCTGAATAAAGCTTATCCAAAGGATAACTTTCCCCTTCCGAAGATTAATCAGTTAGTAGATGCCACGGCTGTTTACGGTCTCCTCAGTTTTATGGATGCCTTCTCGGGATACAATCAGATCAGGATGCATGAACTCGACCAGGATAAAACTGCATTCGTTACTGACTAGGGGTTGTACTATTATATAGTCATGCCTTTTGGACTAAAAAATGTAGGGGCTACATTCTAAAGGCTGGTTAATAAAGTTTTTAAGCCTTTAATAAATTCAACTATGGAGGTGTATATGGACGACATGATCGCAAAGTCTGTGAAGGCCTCGGACCATGCTTAGCATTTAGATGAAACCTTCTCTTACCTGAGAAGGTATAATATGAAGTTGAATCTCGAGAAATGCTCGTTTAGAGTTGGAGCAGGAAAGTTTCTCGGGTACATGATTAGTGAATGAGGCATTGAGGCCAACCCGTAAAAGGTCAGGGCCATCTTAGATCTGAGGCCCCTGACCACAATGAAAGAGTTACAAAGTTTGATGGGGAGGCTGGCAGTTCTGAGCAGATTTGTCTCAAAGGCCACGGATAAGTGTTTCCCTTTCTTCCAAATGATGAGGAAGGGAAAGAGACTAGAATGGGATGAAAACTGTAACCAGAGCTTCCGAGACCTGAAGGAGTACTTGATATACGTCCCCCATCTTGCGAACCTTAAAAAAGGGGACGTTTTACAACTGTATTTTGTGATCGATGAACACTCCGTTAGCTCAGTCCTTATAAAGAAAGATGAAGAGAAGGTGCAAAGGTCAGTGTACTACACAAGCAAATCTTTGTTGGATGCCGTGACAAGATATACCCCATATGAAAAGTTCGCCTTTTCACTTGTTGTTGCTGCCAGAAAGTTACGCCCTTATTTTCAAGCTCATCACATAGTTGTGATGACGGATTAACCCTTGAGAAAAATTCTTTATAAACCTGATTTATCGGGGAGGCTGGTGAATTGGTCTATTGAATTTAGTGAATATGATATTGACTATAAGCCTCGAAGAGCTATTAAAAGACAGGCTCTAACAAATTTTGTGGCAGAACTCACAGTCTTGGAATAGTTGGCTGTATTACAGGTCTCGGACATCAGTAACACCCGAGATGAAAGTAGCTTCCCCGACCCTCTGACCGTAAAAGGAATTTGGCAAATGCATGTCAACGGGGCATCTAACATTCAGGGGGAGGAGAAGGAATAATTCTGAAAAGGCCAGGCAGAGAAGAGGTCATGCATTCTCTATGATTTAACTTGAAAGTGACCAACAATGAGGCTGAGTACGAGGCATTGATCAACGGGATGAAGCTAGCTAAGACTTTGGGAGCCTGAAATCTGATTATAAATAGCGATTCCCAGTTAATCGGCAATCAGCTGAATAGGACAACATTCAGGCTTACTTGGTCCAAGCTAAGAAATTAATGGAGGCCTTTTAGAGCATCATTATAAAATAACTTTCCCGAACAAAAAAAATCTAGGGCCGATTCTTTAGCTAGATTGGCCTTGATGTTCAAGGGAAAATCTCCAACTACCGTACCGATTGAGATTTTGACGAAGAGAAGTGTAAATCTTAAAGAAGATCTTATTGCTACTCTATAGGAAACCCCCAACCCGAAGTGGATGAAGGAATTAAAGTTATACATTCAGCATGGAGAGCTACCAATTGACAAAAATGAGGCGAGAAAAATAAAGAACCGAGCAGCCAAGTACGTTATTATTGATAGTGTACTTTATAAATATGGATTTAGCCTATCATATTTGAAATATTTAAGACTAGATAAGGCAGACAAAGTTCTTGAAGAAATTCACAATGGAACTTGTGAAAGTCACAGAGGGGCTCGTTCGTTGACATACAAAATCATTCGACAGGGATACTATTGGCCCATAATTTCGCAGGATGCTTTCAGGCTAGTCAAATCTTTCCATCAATGTCAGATTCATGGAGATATCCTGAGACAGCCCTCGAAAGAACTCACTTGTCTTTCAAGTTCTTGGCCTTTCTCTCAGTGGGGGCTGGACCTGATAGGACCACTCCCAACTGCCCGAGCTAACACCAAGCATACCAATGTGGTAATTGACTATTTTACAAAAATGGGTAAAAGCAGAGCCGCTCTCCAGTATAACGAAAAAGAAGACTATCACATTTGTCAAGCAGAACATCATATATCACTTTGGGGTTCCACAAATACTGGTGGTTGACAATCGAAAGCAATTTGACAACACCAAGTTCAGAGAATTTTGTTTGGAATTCTATATTGATTTGAGGTTTTCCAGTCCAGCACATCCCCAAGCCAATGGACAGGTGGAAGCTGCTAACAAAATAGTTAAGAAGGCACTCAAGAAGAAGCTCGGAGAGCATAAGGGGGCATAGATCGATAAATTACTCGAGGTACTTTGGGCATACAGGATCACCCATCGCACGACAATGGAAGAATCCCCCTTTTCATTAGCTTTCGGATGTGAAGCCATGATCCTAATAGAGATCGACATCCTGACCTTCCGAGTACAAGGCTACAATGAAGAAAAGAATGAAGCTAGTCGAAGACTAGAATTGGATATGTTAGATGGAAAGAGAGATGAGGCCGTAATTCGGGTAATCACACATTAACAAAAGGTGACCCAATATTACAATCAAAAAGTCAGATGCAGAACCTTTCAGAGGGGAGACCTGATCCTTCGATGGGTGACCATTAATACTAAAGTCTCGGGCGAAGGGGTATTTGGAGCTAATTAGGAAGGACCATACAAAGTCATTCAAATACTCAAATAAGGGGTATACAAATTGGAAACCCCGAGTGGCACCCCAATCAAAAAATCATGAAACGCAGACAGATTGAAAATCTATTATCCTTGACCTGTCCCTTTTGGCAACAAGTCCTCAGATCCCGTAACTAGCGTCTCGAATGATATCTATGATTGAAGCTAGATACATCTTTCTAGTAGAAGACCTTAGTCCAACGAGACCACGTCATCTTCGAGCTAAGGATGTTTGATAGTTATAGAACCATATCATTCTGAGGCCATATGGACCACATCGTCCGAGGCCAACTACTGGGACCAAGTTATCCCTGAGAAGACCTTAGGCCAATGAGACCATGCCGTCTCTGAGCTAAGGATGTTTGATAGTTATGGAACCACATCGTTTCGAGGCCATATAGACTATGTCATCTGAGGTCGGTTACTAGGACCAAGTTGTCCCTAAGAAGACTTTAGGCCAACAAGACCACGTTGTCTCTAAGCTAAAGATGTTTGGTAGTTATAGAACCACGTCGTTCCGAGGCCATATAGACTACGTTGTCCGAGGCTGGCTACTAGGACCAACTTGTCCTTGAAAAAACCTTAGGCCAACGAGACCACGTCAACTCTGAGCTAAGGATGTTTAGTAGTTTAGGGAACCACGTCGTTCCTAGGCCATACAGACTATATCGTCCGAGGCTGACTACTAGGTCAAGTTCTTTTGCAGGGACCAAATCATCCCGAGAAGACCTTATATCAGCGAGACTAATTCATCTCCGTGATAAGGGTGTGTATATCTAAAGGGATCACATTGTCCCTGATTCTATCCCTATATAAAACAACGTCGTTCATGACCCGAGACCGTATGCTGCTTATAATTTATATGTATCTTATATTCTTTTTCCTTTTGGATCGGATCATTTAACAGACTGACCTATTAATATTTTTTCAAATGTACATACAACTTGTTTTAATAGTTAATGAAATTGATATACTGATTCTGTGTCTTTGTCTCTTTGTGGTAAATATATTTGCTATTTTGAACGATCATTGCATATCATCCGACACGAGATAGTATATTTGATATTTTATCTAAGTGTTTTATTTGGGTATCTATACTGAGACGATTTCGTCTATCTCTGATATTTTATCTAAATAATATGCTTGGGTACTTAATCCGAGATGACCTTACATTTTGTTGGAATTTGACGAAAATATTCATTTGCATATCTGCACCGAGATAACCTTGTAAGTTGTTAGAATTTCTTCAAGTTATTTGGTCATATGTTCTCATTGGGCTGATTGGCAATTCATATAGCAACTCATTTGGATATTCACATCTAAATGATATCATATATTGATAAATTAAAATTTTTTCTAAGTCTTTCGCTCGAATACTCCCTACGAGCTGGCTGACTATTTATAAATTCATATGTTCGGATATTCTCACTAAACTGAATGTTAGACTTATTGGGATTTTTCTAAGTTATTTGCTCGGGACCTTTTACTCTAATTCCTTAAACTGTATGTTTAAGTATCAATATGAGCATCATTCTTGATAGAATTTCTATAAGTTATTTGATAAGATATCTTTATTAAGTTGATGGGTGATTCATATAGTTATTTGTTTGGATATTCATACCGAACCGAGTGTTATGTTTAAGAAAAAATTTTTAAGTTACCTGCTCGGAGAAGTATTCCATTTCAAGCATACATTCAAGGTATGGCTCAGAGAAAGCAAAAGCAGAATTAGAAGAGAAGAATATAATTTTATTAAACTATTTGATTATTACAATGCTTTATATTATTACAAAACACCCGAACCTACTGATCTCCATTTATAATTATGGGGTCTTTGGGTGTTAAGTCTACAGGGGAATTTGACAGAGGTTGGTCAGTTGTTTCGGGAAGATCGATGTAGACTCCCTCAGTTGCAGTGCTCGAGGCTGGGTTTTCTTTATTTGCTTTAGGATCCTTGACCCCAAAGTTGGGTACTTCGCATCCTAGCTCTTCATAAATCCACCCGAGATCGAGATGAGGGTACTTTTCTTGGAAGGCTTGATAGGTCAAATCGATGGCCTGATTCATTATAGCCTCTCCCTCCGCCTCAACGACTGCCATCACAGCTTGGATTCTCTCGGGTTCTCCAACCAGTTGCTTCTTCAATATCTCTATCTCAAATTGCTGTAATCTTATCCGAGACTTTAAGTTAGTGTTCTCGAGATCTAGTCCCGAGTGTGCAGACTCTGATGAAGCCAATTGGAGTTCAAACTCTTCCTTTTTTTTGTCATGCTGACTCCTTAGCCTCCCATTGTGTCCTTTCAGTGGCCAGGTCGACCTTCTCCTTCTCCCGCTGCTCGATAGCGAAGGCATTTTCTTTTTTGAGCTTTTTAATTTTGCTTGTCTCATCTCTCCGAGTCTCCTACTTTTTCTTCATCTGGTAGCATGCCTGCTAATGAAACGAAGTGTTGTGACTTATGAACAAAGAGCAAATGTTAAAGGTTAAGTGTTGAACTTACTTGCAACCCCATCTATACATGAAGTTTATGGCCTCGGTATCTTTTGTGTTATTAAGCTTTTCGATAACTGGTGGGGCCACTTGTTGCCGAGTGTCATTCATCATGTTCAGAAGGTGGATAAAGTACTTGTGCTTCTTCTCGGGAATATCACCCACCCTCAGTTCAGCTATTTTAGCAGCCTTGTAAAAGTCTGCATCAACTTTTACAGAGCCCGACCCCTCGAGTTTCAGTTTCTTTGGCTCTTAGTCAGTCAGGGGGTCGTCCTGGGGCCTTTTCAGTCCCTTGCCAAGGGGTGATTTCTCCACCACTACATCTTTCCCCTTGTCTAGGGCGATGATCGGGGCAAACACGGACTCGAACTCTAAGGGCCTTTATTTTCTTCTCTTAATGAGCACGTTCCCCTAACCTTGTTGCTCTTTTGATGGGGGAGTTTGTTTGGAGGGCTTAGCAGTCTTTTTTTTGACCAATTTGCCCAAAGAGGCCAAAGCCGATGGTTGCCCAGACATGATTATTCCTATAAAATGGCAAATAAAAAGTTAATCATATTTGCAGCAAAAATACATATACATTCTGGAATCAGATATTTATGAGAAAACTATACTCTGGGCAAAGTTTTTCCTCTGTAGATTCACAAAGTCCCTATTTGGGTAGGTCTTCACCAGACCCGAGGCTATCAAATTCGAATCAGAAAGCAATGATTTCTGATCCAGAGATTGATCCCTATCCTGTCTTATGATTTCTAGGCTCTGGGGGTTCAGGTCTGCATCTCCTGACCAAAACAAGGCCTCACAGAACACACTCGGGACGGGGAGGTGTGGCTTAGACTTCCAATTTTTTTTCACAAAGAACCATTTGCTCTTCCAGTCCTTATTGCTAGTGGGATTCTCCTTGATCGGGTTAGGTTTTTGAGGCCTGGCCTGAAGGTAAAACCACCCAAGATTCTTCTCAGGGTTCTTTTTGAGCACGTACATATGCTCTATTTCCTCCATGAAAGGCAGGGAGTTAGATATTTGCCCCCACAACACGTACAACCCTACTAATCTCATCCAACCATTCAGGTTCATTTGGTAGGGGGCTATCCTCATGTTGGTCAGGATTCGACAGAAATAGGACTGTAGGGGTAACCTATGGGTGAGGAGTAGTACTAGAGAACTCATTGGCCTCGAGAGCTCGGAGATATACATCTTTAGGGATATCATAGAGGGATGTATAAGCTTTTAGATCGATCTCCATGACTGTTGAGGTGAACCAGTCCTGCTCATATGAAGACCGGATCTCGAAAATGGGTTTCAGGCTAGCAACTAATTTCAAGCCCTCTTCTACGTTGTCTCCCCCAATAACAACCTTAGGTCGGGTCGTGGAGTTAGAAACAAAGGCCATTTCTGCTCAAAAAAACAAAGGGCAAAATGACTAGGGGCTGTTTAGGGATCATCGACAACTCTTAAATACTTTTCTACAAATTTTCTATGAAATACCGAGACCATTAGGGTCTGTTACCTGAAATCGAGACAATACCGAGGTCTCTGTTTTCCTTAATCAAAGCCACTTAACTACTATACCCTAGCAGATAACCTATTCTAAAGGTTTTCCTATTCTACCTGAGCATATATTCACATCTGTTTGTTCATAGTTCAAAAAAAGATTATCGGAGATCAATAAACTAAGAGATGAGAAAAACTTACCAAATGTGATGCACTGCGAGTTATTCGAAGAATGAGAAGGATGCTGAGAGTTGGAGACTTTTGAGAACCGCGAAGAAAACTCTGAGAGAGTGCTCGAGAAATCTTCGTTTACAGGTGATAATAGAGAGAAAGGAAAAAAATTTTCAGAAAAGGAAGGGGTATTTATAGACAGGTGAAAGAAAGGCCAAGAGAATCTCGACTGTTGTGTTTGATCCAGCAGATAGGGGGATGCCACATCATCCTAATATAAAATGCCAAGGGTTGGGTCTTTTCAAAATTTGAATGGGAAGTGGGGCCTGTTATATCAGTGGTATTATTACAGTCCAAATATAACGGCCTTATAGACTGGCCTGTCAATGGGGTAGTGACACATGGGTGACGATTACATTTTTCAAAGAGTTAACTGAGAGATAACGGCAACTGTTACAGTGTGAGATCCTAACCGAGCAGTTTTTGGTTAATTTTCAATTAAAATTCTTTTAATTAAAAACTGAGGGGCTTAATATTTGGGTATTTTGTCGAGGCCCACAGGCCCAAGCCCAATACCCTTCTTGAAGCCCATTATATAAACATACTATTTCCTGTATGGATCCCTTGATGCAATGTCGTCCCGAGAACCCTTTACACCACATAGGGAATAGAGAGATTGCCTCGGATAATCTACCCGAGACTATTGGTTAGGAGGTCTCCTTTGAGTTATTCACGGTTGATTCACGCTTGGAAAAAAGATCTCCAACGATTGTCGTTCTGAGCTCTGTCTCGGGGTGTTAAACCAATATATTCCACATATAGTAGCAGGGGCTTGGGAACACCCATAGCATATAGGCTTCCACAATGCTATTGTATGGTATCATCAAAGCCATAACCCATCGCATGGGAGCGCTCTGAGGACTGGGGAACTTCAGTCTCGGGGGGATTGGAGGCTCTGCTCAGGGGAACATATGTTCGAGGCCTCAGGGAACAACAACATTCGGAAGGGATAAGTACTCATGTCTTAGGGAGCCGGGACTCAGGTCTCGGTGGCTCTAGAGATCCTGCCTCAAGGGATGTAATCGGGGCCTCGGGGCATACGTGGCAGAGTTACTACCACATTTTTTTACGTCCCATGATTTCAGCAGTAGGTTGTTTAAGACACGTCAGCCATGTAATAACACGTGTTCAAAGGTATAAAATTTCATACTTCTAATATACAGAATCCTGAAATCATAGGAGGTACGTTTGGAGAATTCAGAAAAAAAACATTCTATACTTTATGCACAGACTCTCACACACAGAGAACAAGAGAAAATATTCTCTGAAGCCCCTTTCTTTCTCTGATTTTGTCTTGTTTATTTATCCTACCCATACAAGCAAAACCCTCACTAACTTAAGTATCGGAGGGTTTTCGTCAAAAAACTAGCTTTACCTCTGAGACTCCTCTTTATTTTGTAGTCTTAGAGTCGAAATAAAAATAAGAAGACTAGCTAGTGCTTGAAGTTAAAAACGACACCAATTTCTTGCATCAACATTATTAATGTAGAATTTCATTGCAGGATTTAGGATTGTTGACTTTATTGCTAAGCTACCGGTAAAATACATAATGATTGATCTTGTGATTGTAAATAATAGAATGGAAAGAATGGGTCTTATGCATAGTTATTAAATTATCACTAATCAATTGATGATAGTTTAAATTATTGCTAATGACTCATAGTTGAATTGGTCCCGATTAAAGATAATAATTTGTGCAAAAAAATTGCATTCATTTTGTTTATTAAACAAGTATATTAAAATTTTAGTAAATAATATTAAAATTATAAATATAAATACAATTCGTTTATTATTTGTATATTAAATAAATTATATTTATATTACATAATTAAATGCTATTAAATACTATTATTTATTTAATTTTATTAAATATGATTAATTTTATAAATATAAATTTAATTTATTTAATATAATATATATATTTAAAAAATCTTAATATAAAATATAATAAAAATATATGTTATTTTAATTTCACGATTCTTATTTAACATAATTGTGAATTAAAATGTGCGTATGATTGAAAAAATAAGAAATAATTTTTATATTATTAAATAAATTATTTTAAAATTAGTTCATAAATAAATATGTTTAAATATAAATATTATCAGTTAATTATATTAAAATTATAAATATAAATATAATTTATTTATTATTTACATCAATTTTTTAACTTTAATTTTTTTTATATTCAATTTTATCAAATAATTGTGTGATATACCAAATTACCACCGCTAGCCTCGGCTGATTAAAGGGTTTAAGAGAGCACCAACGCTCTGAGTCCTCTCCTCTGTGCACGTGGCAACAGGAACATAGCTTACAGGCGAAAACAGCAAGTGAGCAAACTCGCCGAATTTACTTGGGTTAACCACCACTTCATTATCTCTTATTGTCTCTGTCTCTGTCTCTCTCTCTTTCCTGTCATTCAACCTAGCCCCTCTCGAACCGAAGTCCAGCCTCTTTGAGAATGAATTAATTAAAAATTCTCATTAAGCATATTATTAATTTAAAAATATCTATCAAATAAATTTTAATTAAACATAATTTATATTATTATTTTAAAACTAAAATATCATCTATTGAGGTAAGAAATCGGCCTCGTCCACAACTCCCACTCTCCCAGTACCAACAGATTTTATCTTTTTCTTGTCTTTGAACTTGAGATTGTAGAACACGCAGAGCACCTCGGGGTGGAGTGACCCACAGTAGAGGCATGGCGGTTGATCGATTCTTGGTGTGTTTATGACTGGACTTGGGAGAGACCCAAGCTAACTACGTACCCCCCTTCCTTCCTTTATTCTCTTCTGGTTCCTCCCTCTCTCTCTCCCTTGGATCTTTGGTGCATCTCCTTCCTGATTCCTCTTTAGTGGTGGTGGCGTGGGGTGGGGGTTGGGTGGGGATTAAGTCACATGTAGTTCTTTTTGACGGGAAGGGATAGTGATAATATAGAGGAAATGGTAAGCTGGCAGGCTAGAGTGACCAGGTGGCGGTCCCAAGGACACATGTTGCTGCATGGCTGACGTGCCCAGGGTGACCTGTTGCAAAGTTAGAGGGCATAGAGAATTGTGACACTGTTCCTGACCACGTCATCCCCGAGCCCCCGACTCTGAGGATACATGTTGTGGAAAGGCTCCGACTCGAATATGAAAGTTGACAGTGAATATCTTCGAAGAAGAGTCCCCGACTGGTTGTCTTGGTCAGAATGTCCGAGGCGATTAGACTACCTTACTGTTGGCCTAACCAGCTTCTCAGAACGACACTGTATAAGGGAGCCTGATGGATATGTGCATGTGGTGGGCTTGGACAAGTGCGTGGAGATGGGCCTGGGCTTCTGGGCTGGGCCTCGGTAAAATCCCCCAACACTAAGCCCTCCAGTTTTTAATTAAATAATTAATTTAAATGAAAACTGTGTAGTTTCTGTTCGGTTAGCACGACTGATGCTACGTCTCTATTATCTCCTTGGAAACGCAATCGTCCTGCACGTGTCTTTTCTCTATTACTGAGCCAATCTGGGAATACACGATATCCGGGCCGTTATAATTGCATGTCGGGACGGGTCCCACCTTATTTGAATTTCGAAGAGAGCTGACTCTTGACGTTCTAACTTCGGGTGACGTGGTATTCTCTGATCCGTTGGATTAAAATCAACGATCGCAATCTCTCGGACTTTGCCTATAAATACCTCCCCTCCTTTGAGCAAGGTTGTAAAAGCCATGGTTGAATACTTTTCTCAAACTTCCCAGAATACTCACTCTGCTCCTCTTGCCCTAATGCTCTTTCTGTCTTCAATCAGCTGATGAATCTCATGTTTCTAGTTGTGGAACCTAGTACCTCTGGAATTTTATCCTAACTTCTCATGACATCCTACTGCCAATCCTCATGGAGATCCTTGTTGGAAGGATGGTCAATCTCACAAGCACTCATGCCAAACATGTAAACATGGGAAGTCAGATTTGGGGGGTATTAACCAGTCGGGGAGTGTCCGGATATACAGGGGTTTTACTCTCCATTTTCCCGTTGCACCTCTCCGAATATAGTGATTTTTTGAGTGCAGCTGCTATTGTGGATCCATCCCCAAGCTCACCCACTGGTCGCATCGGATTTTCCCTCGCTTTGTACTTGTAAACCCCCTGTTACTAATGCTCTTCTTTGGTTGCAGGCACGCTCCTGGAGATGAAAATGATGCAGCAGATGCTCGGTGGGACGAGACGATCAGAGCGATGCCATGAAACTGAGAAGGAGAACATCTTTGCCTCGAAGCAACTGAAGAGGGTAGAGGCGAGTCTGGTCCTTCAAAATCCCTCAAGTGTAGATAAGAACCAATAGGGGTCGAATATTCTGTAATAACATAGGCTGAGCGTTCTGTAATAACACGGATTGGACATTCTATAATAACATGCTCTGATTAATGAAACTTCCACTTTGGTATACACATTCTGCTTTATTTCAATCAGAACAGTGCACTTTGCAATATTTTTCTGAGGGTAATACTTAAAAAGAAGCTTCCGTAGTAAAAAGAACACCCAACTTTCAAGAAATAACCGAATGACTTTCGGATTTGATGAAACTATCCGAGCACAAGCAATCCGAATGAGAATACCTTCGAGTGAGAAGATGCTGAGTGAAGACATGTCCGAGTGAAAAATTTTACATGAATAGACATCTGAATAACAGCCATTTGAAAAGAAACACATCTAAGTGAGAAACCATCTGCATAAAAAGATATCCGAGTGGATAACTTAGGTAATTTTCCAAATATCCCAATAAAGAATTCATCCACTCGGGGAGAACATCCGGATGGATTAGAGAATATCCTGACAAAGAGTTCATCCGTTCGAGAAAGATATCCGAATACAGGACTCCAAATAAAGGTTTGTTCATTGCCCATTCGGGAGAACCACCTGGAGAAGAAGCCAATAAAGATATATTCAAATAAAGGATACGTCCATTCGGGGAAACCATTCGAATAAGAAACCAATAAGATATATCCAAATAAAGGATACATCAATTCGGGAAAACCATTGAAATAAGACACCAATAAAGATATATCCAAATAAAGGATACGTCCATTCGAGGAAACCATTAGAATAAGGAACCAATAAGATATATCCAAATAAAGGATATGTCCATTCGGAGAAACCATTCGAATAAGAAACCAATAAGATATATCCAAATAAAGGATACGTCTATTCAGGGAAACCATCCGAATAAGGAACCAATAAAGATATATTCAAATAAAGGATACGTCTATTCGGGAAAACCATCCGAATAAGGAACCAATAAGATATATCCAAATAAAGGATAAGTCCATTCGGGGAAACCATTCGAATAAGAAACCAATAAGATATATCCAAATAAAGGATACATCCATTCGGGGAAACCATCCGAATAAGAAACCAATAAGATATATCCAAATAAAGGATACGTTTATTCGGGGAAACCATCCAAATAAGAAAACAATAAAGATATCTTGATAAAGAGCTCACCCATTTGGGGGAAATGTCCGAATAAAGGACTTAGAGAAAATCATGTCAAAGACCCCGCTCGGGATAATGCATGTGCACATAGCTTGAATTTTACTCGGATGACGTTGCCAAATGAACGACTTAAAAAACTCATTGCTGAGAAATAAGTGTAGGCGACACATTCAAATTATCTGTCCCGGATTAATATGCAGCCAGATGAACCAAGGCTTAGTTTGATGAAGCTATATAAACATATCACCCACATTTATCATTAAAGCAAACAGAAGCATTTACAAGAAAGAGAATACTTACAGG
>JAVXUL010120534.1:0-16910 GCA_035590515.1 Trichilia minutiflora | reverse complement strand
CTAAATTCTATCAGAGCACAGAAATCTGGAGAATCAAGATGATATCCATCTGCTCTAATATCTGGTATCTACTACAGGTACAGTTTTATTGCTACACATCACACTGAAAAAGAGAAAGAGAGTTTGGATGGATGAATGAAATCCTGATTGATCGAGAATGGTAATCATATTCATGTTCTGTTATTTTATAAGCTGACCTTGGTACTTGTTTCTTGTAATTTCGGGCAAAAATACGCAAGGCAGACAGACATAAATATGATTGCCCATTATTGAATTCGTTCTTTACACACTTCGATGACGAGGAATGTTACACTTCAAAAGGTGAAGATATATTTTTATCACCAAGAGAGGCAACTCAGGGCAGGAGGCGGTCATCGGACTCGATCTCAGAAAGTACTTCAACATAACCATAGAAATCTTAAACGACTTAGATTGTATGGTTAAATTTCCATCATCATTTAAGAAACCTTACGCTCCTCTCCTGAAGTCTACAATTAAAGTTTCTGGGGAGGGTAGCTATACGAAATTTTATATCTCTCTCTGATAAAAATAAAAAGAGAAATGGAAGATATGATTGGTCTTTCAATCTTTGAGCAGTAAGGTACTCAGGTTTGTGTTTGCCAAATTTTCTGCTTCTGTTTAATCTTCGCTTGAATAGCTTCAGCATTAGCATCCAAAGCTCAACCCAACATTACCTAAATAAGCTGGATACTTGACAAAAAATTTTATTACATGTTCCTTCTGACCATCATAGGTACAACAAAATTTTCAATATGTTTTCAGCAATCCAAACTGGTGCCATCAGACAAACATCAGGTGATTTGCCGAAGTCCAGATAGCAATATGCTATTTCCACGGATGGACAGCAAGCTCTGCTTCCATGCCAATATTAATTGAAAAGAGAGACAATTGCTAGACCTGGTAATAAATAAAAGTAAATAATACAAAACATAATAACACGTACACAAGAAAACTAGAAAATAACTAAACTGACTTTTAAAGATTTGATCATATTTCAATCGGCCAGTAAAAGAGGTTTCATCACCAATTGGCCACAGAAAAATATATTTTAATTCAAGGGAAGTAAGAAGTAACCATCTGATCTCATTGACAACTCTAAAAGGTAAAAGAACAAAATAAAAGATCCAAATCCATGAGGCTGACGGTAATGAGAACCGCAAGATTTAGATGCCTGCCTTGTATAAATGAAAACTATTTCGTCAGGTTCAACATATTTATATTTCTGTGTACCTGCAGTGGATTCACCAAATAAGAGGGGGAAAAAATGGAGCCACTGGGTACAGGATCAAGAAGCCCTTTTCATGGAAACTTTTTCATCATCACTTTCCCGAGTTTCAGAGGATTTTGGATTAGTATTGTGCTTTCCATCCCTTTGATGCATGAACGGGCCTCTCTCTTCTATAAACCTTCTCCGTCCATCCACAATTAAACTTTCAATGCCCCTACCAAATTGCTTGGGACTACCTCTGCCATAAAAATTAGCACCATCCACATAACGAGAATTTCGACCCTTTATAGAACCTTCATCTACATTATAACGAAATTGCTTCACAGGCCCACCAACATCATATCGCTTAGGAGGAACCATCCTAAATCTATGACTATGTTTCTCCCTGTTATTACCACTTCCACCAGACCTTGGTCGTCCTCTGCCAATCCCTTCCGCATCCAGTAATCTTCCAGTATGAATGGATCTGTAGTTTCTTGGTGTATCCAAGAATTCAAATCTTTCATCCCGTGGACCAAATCTGGCTTGCCCCCTAAAATGAACCGTGCCATCTTTCCAATCATCAATCCATCTGGAATTATGAGGCGGCGAACTGTGATTTCTGTGCAATGTTCTGAATCCTAGCATACGATCAGCCACAAAACCAGATCGCTGATGATGTGATCTTCCTCTCCGCATTCTGACCTCCGATCTGACACTAGGGGATTTACTCCGGCATCCTGAGCTTGGATTACCAGAGTCAGGAGAGCGAATTCTAGATCTTGGAGGAGATTTTGAGTGGGATTTCCAGGCAAAGTCTTCACCTCTCCTTTCAATGCGAGAAAAGCTTCTATCTTTCTTAACAGAAGAATGAGAATGATTCAACGACGACGTTACAGAGCAATCGTCAATCAGGGTCCCACGGTATCTTCCCCTAAGGCCTCTCCCATCCAGCCGAGAATCATATCTTCGAGACCTGCCTCTGCCTAGAATCATACACCTACCAGGACTCAGCTCTCTAGACGGTCTAAAACCCAAACGCAAATGATAAGCCTCACCCCTATCATCACCTGGAGAACCACTTCTTGCAAGACACTGATGGACATCTCGTGATGAAACATCCATCTTTTGTCTTCCAATGCAACCATGTTCAGGACCTGGTCGGCGGAAAGATGCCGGAACGTGATAATGAGGTGAGCGATAGCGTTTTAGACCCCTATTACAGTCCACAGAGTTGATCCAACGGCTGCCTTCCTCCCCTCTGGCATGAGAATGGTGAGTATATCTTACTCTATCAAAAAATTCTACATATCCAGACACTCTTTCATATCTTTGATAAGTATTATCAGTGTCACTGCATCAAGAAAACAAAAAGAATTTAGCAAAGATTGAAGGGACAGAGACTGGGTGCCAAAGCTCACTTAATTAAAACAAGTTAGAATAGTATTCTAAATAGCACCTGCTTCCCTGCATGTAAGTTTTCCCCTTCTTAAAATATGCATCCTGCAATGCCTGTCCTTCAACATGAGACCGCAATTCCCTCTTGAACTCTCTTGATACAACCATCCTCATCTTTGTACCTTCAGTGGCTGTTACATCCATACTGTCATCAGTAAGGTTCTTCCTACAGCTGCCATCTCCCACAATCATTGAATCTGAAAATGTTCTGGGATCCTGCCCAGATATTTTCATGATTGAATCAGCTGATAGACTTGGTTTCTCTATCTTAACTTCACTACCAATATCATCCCGGTTAACCCTGCCAGGGCCTGCTCTAACACTAGATTCAACATGATTCCTACCTTCCTTTCCTTTCAATTGCCTTCCATTCCCAGATCCTGCTGAGCCACTTATGGAAGGTTGAAAGTTAGTTTCTTGTGTATGCTTCATAGTTTTTTCGCCTTCACAACCGAAATTATTAGCATTGTCAGATCCATAGTCAACATGTTCAACTTCCATGTCTTCACCATCATCTTCTTCCCAATTAGCAACAATTGATTCCCTGACTTCTCCGTCTTCATACT
The DNA here is from genome assembly GCA_035590515.1 of Trichilia minutiflora. Taxonomy (NCBI): domain Eukaryota; kingdom Viridiplantae; phylum Streptophyta; class Magnoliopsida; order Sapindales; family Meliaceae; genus Trichilia; species Trichilia minutiflora. The sequence continues at coordinate 13,658 of JAVXUL010120534.1, read as the reverse complement.
GAGAATCATAATCCACCTCTAGCTCACTTGATTTCAAACTAGCATGACCATGAGAAACATCAGAATAATTATCATCTAAAGGCTCTTCTAAAGTCATCCTATCAGAACTATCTACAAGATCACCCCAGTTGCTTCTATACAGATCATGAGAACTACGAACAAGGGGGGCTAGCAACATTTCTGTAGACTTTTCTACAAGCTTGGTTGGAGGTTCCTCTCCACTAATATGCACTAAAGTATCTGTTTCAGTGCTACAGTGTACAGAAGCTTCATCATGATGCTCATCCAAATCCACAGCCATTGCAGGTGGATCCTCAACGGGTGCAGTTGAGATGGGTACCTCAGAACCCTGAGCAGCAGAACAAGATTTGTTCTCTGTAGCATTGTCAAAACAAGTCTTAGATCGCTGACCTACATCCAAAACAGCTATATCCCTTGGAGTACTTGTACCATCAAGTAAACCAGGAATTTCCTTAACATCAGCAACAGCTTTATTTAAACCACCCCCACCCCCCACAGTGGTACTGCCAGACAAAGGTACCAGACATCCAACCTCTTGCTTCTCAACCTGAGAACCAATAGAAGTAAGCATGTTTGCATCAGCAGCACAGCTGCCCTTATGATTATTTGATTTAGAGATTACATTGTTATCTGCACATGAATACAAACTGAAAACCCCATGTATTGATGAGACGTCATTAACAATTGCACACCCAAAGGAAACAGTGTGGTTTGAAGTACTTTGATCCTCATTAATGGAGACTGAAAGCTTCTTAGCATCCTCAGCTGGAACAAAGACAGATCCAGCACCAGTCCTGATTCTTTCTTGGCTATGCAAGGGTTGTTTTCCCTCAAACTCATCCACCTTCACAGCATGATCAAGCTCAGAAGAAAGCAAGTTTTCTTCCACGAAATTGTACCTCTTGAAATTGGCAGACACAGATGGTTTGTCATCCTCAATGTTCGATTGTTTCCTCTCATGAGACATTTCTCTAGAAGCACTAGGTAGCAGTTCCTGTACAGCATCAGTTTTGCTATCACCCAGGTCACTGGGCAATTCATAACCTTCAAAATTTTGTTTACCATGATCCACATCTTCAGCAATCCCATCTGAAACACTGGTGTTAGAATCTGCAACTTGAAATTCAGAAAGATGATCCCATGAATCCATTGCTCTATTTAAATCCCAGTGCAATCGGTCATCTCGTGAAGACAACCCCTGTTGTCTAATAGTTCCCTCATCTTTGCTTGTTAAGAGATCCTTCGAAGCCAGCGGATGATTTGGCACACAAGTTTCTTCCATATTGTTTTTATGCAATAGAACAATAGCAGATGTGTTACCTGTTCTCATGGAGACTGCAGAGTCTTCCGCGGGCAGAGCAGAAACACAGGAACCAGTTCCTTCAGCCAAAATTTCAGCAGAATTAAGATCTTCCTTAGAAAGCCCTTTCAGTAATGACAAAGATTCATTATTTGTTGAACGGTCAAAAGATTCTTCAATTCCTGAACCATCCTCTACATAATCATCTTCACCTCCAAAAGCCTTACTGAATGCAGCGTCGGCAAGAATAGAAATACCTGAGAAGTCTTTATCATCATCAACTTGTACTTTTACTTTCTCTGAGTTCGTCTCATCAACATCACAATCTTTGCCAACAATCGGACACAAGTCATTTGTTGATGCAGTGCAATCAATTAGCCCAGATTTGATCCTCAAGAGCATATTTTTCTTCTCAGAAAGTGGGGATGAGGCTCTAGGTGGTGGAGATGGTGACTTACACACAAATCTTCTCTTCTTAATTGGAACATGTTCTGCCTTCTCCTTAAAGCGGCACCCAAGAACACTTACTCCAAGCTGGCAAATAAAACAGGAGATGATAGCATCAAGTCATAACATAAAGTATATCATTGTCCACACATTATAATTATAGCTACAACTAAATTACCAAGAATTTAAATTCAACCTTCTCAGATTCACAAACAGGCATGTCCACAGTTTTCAAATTCTCATTGAAAAGCTCCCTACAACCTTTTAAGCTTCCTGGAACTGATTTCTTGGCTTGCCTTGATGACCTCCTATTGCCTTTTGAACCCATCCAAGTCAAACCAGAGTTGATAAAGTTGGTATGTTCCAAACTAAATGTGCCCAGCATGCTATCACGTGGTGATCCTCTCCCATTACCCAACGGCTTTCCACCATAGGTCTTGTGGGATGCCCTTGTCGCTCATTTTCTCCCTATCTCAAAAGTAGCAGCTGAAAACCAACCAAAGAAACATATGAAGCTCCAAGTTGATGTGAGAACAATAAATGATAATGTTCAAAACATTTACAATACATAAGCATGGGTATGGTGTAGAAATACCAAACAACCGCATCTTCATTTTGAGAACCCTATTATATCACAAGTAAATGATAATAAAGATTTCTCAATACCTACCATTACCATGATAGAGTACAAAACAAAACATGATACATTATACAATGGATGTACATCATCATTTCTGGAAGCAACAACTGGAGCAAAACCTCACTTCCAACAGTTCTCTGTTAGTTTCAGCCAATCCAATAATCCCAGAGTGCCAAAGTTGACAAAGAAGTTGCCATGTGAAGGCAATAAATCAAATTATCAAACATCACCACTCAAAGTGGCACAGAACAAGGTCTACTATTTCTACCTAGGCCAAGTAGGAAATACAGAGATGTGAAAACAGGATTAATTATTAAAACTTGGTCAACAACCAGCCAAACCTGGCTACAACCAAAACGCCTCCTTCACATCTTGATCTGAAGAACCTATCATTTAATCCTTTCAAAAACCAGTTTGATAGTGACACGTCAAGGAAAGCCCACAATCTCCATAAGTTCTAGTATAATTGTAGGAAAACCTATGCAATCAGCGAGGCATTTATACAAGTAGCAAAAGAATGACCAAATATCAAATCAAGAAAAAGTGATCGATCGTGCAAACAAATAGTTAGATTGGAAGATGATTTTCCATCAAGACTGATGCCTGCATCAAAGTTTGAAAGCCAACCAAACCTACATTGTGTCGTCAATTCAGTCACACCATCGATCAAGTAGATTAAAGAAATGCAGAAAGAACGTCTCCAAACACAACACAACAGACGGGTTAGATCAAAAGCAAGTCTTCAGCGAGGACTAACTCAAAATGTTTAAAGACTCCATTAAGCCAAGACGCAGCGCTTGCCATCAATCAAATCTTCAGCGTATATACAGCGGCTCATAAACGCCCTTTATCAGATCTAATTAAAAATAAATAAATGAAAATAAAACCACTCCTAAAAGAACTCACGAATCAAGTCTTCGATTCTATCAAAGCCTAATGTCTTCTCTTCTTCAATCAATCTCAAACCCAAATCAATTCAATCGGTACGCCCACGTATTCTCGCCCTCAATTCAAAAAAGGGAACAACAAAGAACTAAAAGGAAAGAGCAAAAATCCGAAAATCAAAAACGAAGCTTTTCGTTTTACCTGATACACACAAACCTCTCCAACAATAGTCAGATAGAGGCCTTCCTTAACCGATTCACGGCAAAGAAACCGCTGTCTTCCACTACACACTCTATTCAGACTGTAAGGGTTTCTGCTGTTTTTCTTCCGCTATTTATATAAATTGAAAGAAAGTAAAATAATAAAAAAAATAATTCAATCTCGATCCTTCTCCGCAACTTCCTTCCACACAAGATCCTTTTCCCTTGATTTAACGAAATTCGATCCTCTTCGTCTTTTTTCGATGGGGAGGAAATTGCACGCGATATGCCTTAAAAGTAGGCAAATCACACAAATATGACTTTATAGTTTTTATTTCCAATAATATGACAAGTTATAAGTGCAAAGTCCAATATACCCTTAATAAAAAATCCTTAACCCTAATGTTTGAGTTTATTACACACAAGTCCAACTACTTTCAAGTTATGACATGTGTACCCCCAAAACTTTGAGACACGACACTTACCAAGTCGAAGTTTCGAACGGCATCTGAGAATCTGTTAAAAGAATATCATTTAAACACTTACATATTTTATTAATTACAATTAATTTAATAAAATTTTTCGTATAGGTAAATAAATCTTAAATTTTAGCTTTCAATCTTCTCTTTAAAATTTTTCTTATAGGTAAATAAATCTTAAATTTTAGCTTTCAATCTTCTCTTTTGTTTTGCATTCTCCAAATTCTTCCCTCTCCACTTAGTGAAACAATGAAAAAACAAACCATGGTTGTATGTAAATAAATACAATCATTTCAATAATTGAATTCTTCAAATTCTATACTAATTTCATACAATTTTAATTGTAGGCAAATAAACATGAATTATGATGAAATAGAGTTTATATAGAAAAACAAAGTATAAGTATTGAATTAAGGACTCTAAAGTTAGGGTTTTTATTTTTTTAATTGTGAAGTTATCCCCGATTGTAGTTATTAAGGATTTGTTGGGCAAAAAATTAGAGAGAGTTGGAATCGAGAAATAATGGGTTCTCTTCCTCCCCTTACTATTGTCTTTAATTTTCATAGGTCTCACACAGGTGGAGAGAGAGAACTAGAAGAATGCAAAACAAAGAAGAGAAGGAAATGGAAATCAAAATCTTAAGATTTATTTGCTTATAATTAGAACTTTATTTAACTAATTATAATTATAGAAATATATGGGGCTAATTTGATATTTTCCTAAACAGTCACAATTTCGTCACCAAATCATCACTTAAAATCTAACACTCTGTAGATTGCTCCTTCCCTTCGCATATTATTGTCAACATAAAACTTACAAAGCTCTCCACTTTCATTATTATTTATCACTGTCAATTCATTTTTCTCTTGTTTCTGTTACGATAATAGACTCCTAACCTTCTTACATAACCTAGTCTCCTCCATTTTCAGATTCTTCCTCTATTATGGCTCATGGATATAACTCACCCTATACTTAGCATAGCATGTCTGATTTCGCTGATCCCATACTAGACATGATGGCTGTCTCTAATACCAAAAGTTTAAGGTCCATGAATACTCGAATAGAATTCACTCTCAAAAACAAACTGATAAGGGAAGGGTATCCATGAACTTATATTTCCGTTAGTATATGTATTCTTTGGCGTCCACATCTCATGTTGAATTTATTTCCGTTAGTATATTTCCGTTACATATTGAATTTAGAATAGTAATACCCTCATCTCATGTTGCCTATTAAGTTAGACGTCCATATTTTGATCTTCGTATTAAATTAGTATTGGTATAAGGATTAATGAACAAATCCACAAGTTCAGTTTATAAGGATGCAATATTTTTTTAATTGAAAAATACTTAATGTAATGTGAGATTATGGTTTGAACCTAAGAGAAGTTTATCAAAATCCAAATTTGAGTAATACAGTCTTGAGAGGATTTCCATATGCTTTTCAAGTAAAAAAATTATATATATTTTTTTAAAAAAATTGTCATAATAAAATTATTTTAAATTTCATAATTATACTATGTTTAACTGAAAAAAGTGTAGGGTTACCAGCTGAGCCTTAATAGAAAACCCTTATTTGAGAAGTCAGAAAGATCAGCATTCGCAATTAGGGGTAAATTTGTAATTGCATTTGTTAACTTCAATTTTTGCAATAGCACGATAGCAGGGACTAAAATATTAAAATTTCCCAGACCTTGTCCTATTTCTGCCAAACCTCGGGGACTAATATTACAATGTTGCTGAATGCAACTCAAACCAACAAAATCCCAGTGGATAGCGGCGATGCCAATCTTCCACCTCGATTGGTTAAAAAACATTCGAATATTTAGGTGGTGTGTTTGTATTTCATTCTTTCGTTAAAACCCATTGAACAGTCCATATAAGTAAAATGGTCATCGGCTTACCAAACCTAACGTGTTCTATTGCAGCATTTAAGATTCTCAACCCATGATCATGACGGCTCGTCGGTTTCTCTAATCTAATTCTTTTCATACAAACTACGATTCTCCTTATATTCATAAAAAAGGTGGTCAACTCTAAAACAGGGAGAAGTAATTTTATTGAATTATCAAATTACATAATTTTGATAATTAAAAAAAATCCATGAGATATTTAATGACACAAATAACCCCAAGTTCCTCAAACTAAAAGCAAAAGGACTACACCTCTGGATGATTTTAATGAGAATCCAATAGCTTATGGTTTCTCATGAAAAAGCAAAGAATTTAAAGAAGATGCTCTCACTAGAAAACCACCGGAGAAGCTATTCTTTGAGTACCGACAAAAGAATATGATTCCTATCATATACGAGAAGAACCTATTCCCAAGTTGTTCTGACAATGAAACTCCGGCGAAGCTAGTGCTATATATAAAATCACTGATTTGGCGGCCCGCATTTTGAATTTCAATATCTCCAGTTACAAGAAGCCAAAAAAAAATTTCACATGTTTAAGTGCTGTGGCAAGACTTTTAGGTTTAGTTCAGAAATTGGAATTATACACAGCAAATAAAGCATTTGGCAAAAAACCATTTTTATTTCCTAACAAATATCTATCGCCTATTCATTCACTTCCTTGACAACAAACAATTTTCTTTCATAGCAATTATAGCTGGAAAACAAAACAGGATCAAAGAGGATTTTCAATCTGCAATTGTCATGGGAGGAAAATCACCATCTATCAAACATTAATTAATGAGTCACTAATATATATCAGTAACTCAGGTAAAAATCTATTACCAATAAGCAATTACTAAGCTGCTTGACATTATATGTCAGTTACTTTGCCTGAACATAAAATAGCATGTCAAAATTTAAAAGAGAAAATAAAACAAAATATGAGAATGGAGACCAAAGACAGTAAATAAGAGTTTTTAGTCAACAATGGTAATATTAAGACACACAAGTACGCTACTACACCAATTGTCTGTCAGCAAGTGAAAAATAATATGGAAGTCACAACTTTACTCATATCCAAGTTGATAACTTATAAAAATCCCAAACACAGGTATGACACAGAATAAAAGGTCAACTAATAACCAGGCGGTGGATATTGACCTTGATTGTAAGCAGACCGTGAATAACCGGCAGGTGGATAGTCTTGACCCTGAGGTGGTGCATAGCCATAGGCTTGTCGAGGTGGAATCCGACTGATGAAAGATAAAGCTGATTAATGCCCCTACTCTGCCATAAAAATCAGCACCATCCACGTAACGAGAATTTCGACCATTTACAAAATGTTCATCTACATTAATATGAAATCGCTTCACAGCCACATCAACATCACATCGCTTAGCAGAAGGAACCAGCCTAAATCTATGATTATGTTTCTCCCTGTTATCATCACTTCCACCAGACCTTGGTCATCCTCTGCCAATTCCTTCCACATCCAGTTATCTTCCAGTACAAAAGGATCTAAAATGAACCGTGCCGTCTGTCCAATCATCAATCCATCTGGAACTATGAGAAGGGGAACTGTGATTTCTGTGCAATGTTCTGAATCCTACCATACAATCAGCCACAAAACCAGACCGCTGATGAGGTGATCTTTGTCTCTGCATTATGACCTCCGATCCAAAACTAGGGGATTTACTTTGGCATCCTGAGCTTGGATTAACAGATTCAGGCGAGCAAATTCTAGATCTTGGAGGAGATTTTGAGCAGGATTTCCATGCAAAGTCTTCACCTCTCCTTTCAATGCAAGAAAAGCTTCTATCCTTCTTCACTGAAAGATGAGTATCATTCAATGACATGACAGAGCAATTGTCAAGCAGGGTCCCATGGTATCTTCCTCTAAGGCCTCTCCTCTCCAGCCGAGAATCATATATTAGAGACCTGCTTTTGAAACCCAAACGCAAATGAAAAGCCTCATCCCTATCATCACCTGGCAAACCACTTCTTGCAAGACGCTGATGGACACTAAGTGATGAAGCATCCATCTTTTGCCTGCCAATGCAACCATGTTCAGGACCTGGTCGTCAAAAAGATGCCGGAATGTGATAATGAGGTGAACGATAGCATTTTAGTCCGCTGTTACTGTCCGCAGAGTTGATCCAATGACCGCCTTCCTCACCTCTTGCATGAGCATGGTAAGTATATCTTACTCTACCAAAAGATTCTACATATCCAGACACTCTTTCATATCTTTGATAAGTGTAATCAGAGTCACAGTATCAAGAAATCAAAAAGAATTTAGTAAAGATTGAATGTCCAGACACTAGGTAACAATGCTCACTTAAATCCAAATAGTACCTACTTTGCTGCATATGAGTTTTCCCCTTCTTAAAACATGCATCCTGCAATGTCCATCCTGCCAAGGCCTGCTTTAACACCAGACTCAACATCCTTCCTTCCTTCCTTCCTTTCCTTTCAATGGCCTTCCTTTCCTAGATCCTGTTGAGCCACTTATGGAAGGTTGAAAGTTAGTTTCTTGTGTATGCTTCATAGTTTTTTCACCTCCACAACTCAAATTATTAGCATTGTCAGATTCAACTTCCATGTCTTCACCATAGTCTTCTTCCCAATTATGAACAATTGATTGCCCGATTTCTCCGTCTTCATACTGAGAATCATAATCCAGCTCTAGCTCACTTGATTTCAAATGAGCATGATCATGAGAAATATCAGAATAATTATCATCTAAAGGTTCTTCTCAAGTCATCCTATCAGGACTATCTACAACATCACTGCAGGTGCTTCTACACAGACCATGGGAACTATGAGCAAAGGAGGCTAGCAACATTTTTGTAGACTTTTCTACAAGCTTGGTTGTAGGCTCCTCTCCATTAGTATACACTAAAGTATCTGTTTCTCTGCTACAGTGACAGAAGCTTCGTCATGTCACTCTTTCAAATCCACAGCCATTGCAGGTTGATCTTCAACAGGTGCAATTGAGATGGCTACCTCAGAACCCTGAGCTGCAGAACAAGATTTGTTCTCTGTACTGTTGTCAAAACAAGTCTTAAGTTGCTGACCAGCATCCAAGACAACTATATCCCTCAGGGTACTTGTACCATCAAGTGAACCAGGAATTTCCTTAACATCAGCAACAGCTTTATTGAAACCATCCCCAACCCCTGAGTGGTGCAGCCACACGAAGGCACTAGACATCCAAAATCTTGCTTCTCAACCTGAGAACCAGGGGAAGTAAGCATGTTTGCATCAGCAGCGCAGCTGCTCTTATGATTATGTGATTTAGAGGTTACATTGTTATCTGCACATGAGTACAAGCTGAAAACCGCATGCACTGATGAGACATCATTACCAATTGCGCACCCAGAGTAAACAGTGTGGTCTGAAGTATTTTGATACTCATTAATGGAGACTGAAAGCTTGTTAGCATCCTCGTCTAGAACAAAGACAGATCCAACATCAGTAACGATTCTTTCTTGGCTATGCAACGGTTGTTTTCCCTCAAACTCATCCACCTTCACAGTATGATCAAGCTCAGAAGAAAGCATGCTTGCTTACATGAAATTGTACCTCTTGGAATTGGCAGAAACAGATGGTTTGTCATCCTCAATGTTTGATTATTTCCCCTCACAAGACATTTCTCTAGAAGCACTAGCTAGCAGTGTCTCTACAGCATCAGTTTTGCTATCACCAGGTCACTGGGCAATTTATAACGTTCAAAATTTTGTTTACCATGATCCACATCTTCAGCAATCCCATCTGAAACATTGGTGTTCGAATCTGCAACTTGATATTCAAAAAGATGACCACACGAATCCATTGCTCTATTTAAATCCCAGTACAGTCAAATAGTTCCCTCATCTTTGCTTTTTAAGAGATCCTTCGAAGCCAATGGATGATCTGGCACACAACTTTCTTCCATATTCTTTTTATGCGATAGACCAATAGCAGTTGTGTTACCTGTTCTCAGGCAGACTGCAGAGTCTTCCGCAGGCAGAACGGAAACACAGGAATCAGTTCCTTCAGCCGAAATTTCAGCAGAACTAAGATTATCCTTAGAAACCCCTTTCAACAACAACAATGATTCATTATTTGTTGAAAGTTCAAAAGATTCTTCAATTCCTGAACCATCCTCCACATGATCGTCTTTCACCTCTAAAACCCTTACTGCATGCAGCAGCTGCAAGGATAGAAATACCTGAGAAGTCTTCATCATCATCAACTTGTACTTTTACTTTCTCCAAGTTCGTCTCATCAACATCAAACTCAACCAGAATTGAGAGTGAACCTCACGGAATCTTCTTTTCTTAATTAAAAGAGAGATTTGGTGTTGGTATCATCAATAGCGAGAGGATAAAGTCTTGCCTCCTGTCTCGTCTGCCCATGGCACGAAAGACTTTCGTGCCATTGAGAAGAAGCTCCCTATCCAATTCCTTACCCAAATCATTTGCTGAAGCAGTGCAATCAGTTAGCCCAGATTTGATCTTCAAGAGCATATCATTCTTCTCAGAATGTGGAGATAGGGATCTAGGTGGCGGAAATGGTGACCTATACACAAATCTTCGCTTCTTAATTGGAAATATGTTCTGCCTTCTCTGTAAAGCAGCACCCAAGAACACTTACTCCAAGCTGGCAAATGAAAACAAGACACGATGGCATCAAGTCATAACATAAAGTATATCACTGTATACGCATTAGAATTATAGCTACAACTAAATTAACAAGAATTTAAATTCAACCTTCTCAGATTCATAAACAGGCATGTCCACAGTTTTCAAATTCTGACTGAAAAGCTTCCTGAAACTGATTTCTTGGTCAGCCTAGATGAACTCTTATTTCCTTTTGAACCCTTCCAAGTCAAACCAGAGTAGATAGAGTTGGTATGTTCCAAATTAAATGTGCCCAGTATGCTATCATGCGATGACTCTCCCCCATCACCCAACGGCTTGCCACCACAGGTCTTGTGGGATGTCGTTGTTGTTCTTTTTCAGCCTATTTTAAAAGTAGCAAACCAGCAAGAAATATATGAAGCTGAAAGTTGATATGAGAACAATAAATCATATTCAGAGCATAAGCAGGGCACAGTGTAGAAAATATCAAACAACTACATCTTCATTTGAGAACTCTAGTTTATCACAAATAAATGATAATGATGATTTCTCAATGCCCACCATTAACATAATAGAGTATAAGACAAAACATGATACATTATACAATGGATCTACATCATCATTTCTGGAAGCAACAGTTGGAGCAAAACCTCACTTCAAACAGTTCTCACTGTTAATTTCAACAATTTCAATAATCCCAGAGTGCCAAAGTTGACAAAGAAGTTGCCATGCAAAGGCAAATAAATCAACTAATCAACCACCACTTTCACCACTTGAAGTGACACAGACCAAAGTCCACTATTTCTAGCAAAGCAAAGTAACTAGGAAATACAGAGATGTGAAAACAACATTAATTATTAAAATTTGGTCAACAACCAGCCAAACCTGGCTGCAACCAAACCATACCCTTTACATCTTGATCTGAATAACCTAACACTTAATCCTTTCAAATACCAACTTGATTGTGACTTGCCAAGGAATGCCCACAATCCCAATAAATTTTAGTATAATGGTAGGAAAACCTATGCAACCAACGAGGCATTTCAACAAGTAGCAAAAACATGACCACATATCGAATCAAGAAAAAGTGATCGATCGAGCAACAAATAGATGGATGAAGATAATTTTCCGTCACCATTGATGCTCGTATCAAAGCTTGAAAGCCAACCATCCCTACATTGTGACATCAATTCAATCACACCATCGATGAAGTAGATTAATAAATCTCCAAACACAACCCAACGGAAGGGTCAATCTCCAAACACAACCCAACAGAAGGGTCAGAGCTACATCGAGTCTTCAGTGGAACCAAATCAAAATGTTTAAAGACTCCATTCATCCAAAACGCAGCGTTTGCAAATCAACCAAATCTTCAGCACATATACACCGGCTCATAGACACCCTTTCTCAGATCTATGTAAAAAAAGAAAGAAAAATCAAACCACTCCTCAAAAATCAGAAATCAAGTCTTCGATTCTATCAAACACTAATGTCTTCTCTTCTTCAATGAAATCTCAGACCCAAATCAAATCAATCGGTCCGCCCACGTATTGTTGCCGTCAATCCAAACAACAAAGAACTAAAAGAAAATAGCAAGAATCCCAGAATAAAAAAAGCAGCGTTTCGTTTTACCTGATATACACAAATCTTTCCAACAATAATCAGATAGATCTCTTGTTCAGCGGATTCACACCAAAGCAACCGCCGTCTTCAACTATACTCTTTTCAGAATGTAAGGGTTTCTGTAGTTTTTCTTCCGGTATAAATTAAATTTATAGCAGATACATACATATCTTCATATTTGTAGATACATTAAAAGAAAATGAAATACTAATAAAAATTCTTTCAATCTCGATCCTTCTCGACAGCTTTCTTCCATACAAGAATTGGATCCTTTTCCTTTGATTTAACGAAATTTCCAATCCTCCTCGTCTTTTCGTATGGCTCTCTTTTGATTCGTATTATACTTTGTACCCTCAACGTACTCGGTGGGGTGGGTTGCTGTTGCGTTGCTTACACCACTTATTTACATCCTACCCTTTGTTTTCCGATCCAGGTTCCAATTTTGCCCTTCAACGCTACAGAAAAATTAAAAAACAAAAAATTACACGATAAAATGTGGAAATTTTGTTCGCCCGTATAAGAGTCTAGTTAATAGTTAATGCTTGAAGTTAGATTATAGCAACATATAGGTCCTTGAGTTTAAAAAAATAACAAATGATTATACACTATTATTAGTTATAACAAAAAAGTCCCTAATATTAATTATTATTTTGTTATAAGTACATCCTATTTGACAACAAATTAGTGATGAGTCGGTCCTTAAATTTTATAAAAATGATTAGTTATTATACAATTCTTATTTTAATACAAATTTTTCGCTTAAAATTTTAAATTCTTGTTACTTAATTTCTTGAATTTCAACCAATTTCACTTTTACTATTAATCCAATGCCATAAAAAATGCAAAGAAAAATTGAAGCGAATTGACCGTGGCATGAAAAAGAGGCATAATGGGCATGGGTCAGAGTGGAGAAATCAGGATTAGACTTTAGATTTAATAAAATTATAATTTTCTTCTTTTGTAATGTTACAATTTTGAATGTAAACGTCAATTTTTAAAATTAAAGGGATGATAATGTTAATTTTGTTAAAACTTAGGACTGAACATGTTATTCACTCGTTAAAAAAATGGAACCAAGATAAATTTTTCATCCCCACATAACCTATTAAGTATTTATCTGTTTTAAAAGATAACGTGTTATTGTTGATTTTACCAAAATTTAGGTGTATTTGTATTTCCTTCTTCCGTTAAAATTAGTGGTGGCAAACGAGCCGTGCCGGGTCGGTACGGTCCGTGAAACGGAAGCCCTAAAGGGTCTATGGGTCGTGCCTTTTTCGGCCTTGAACAGTATCGTACCGTGCTTGGTCCGGCATGGAAAAAAAGAAACCGGTCCAAAACGGTTCGTTAGCACGATTACTGTTCGTGCCGGACCGTGCTTAGGTGATTAGGCCCGTTAGGGCCAGGCCGACGGGCCCGTACCAGACTGGACCGCGATAGGGCCTAACGGGCTGGGCCATATAAAAAAAATTAAAATTTTAAATAATTTAAATAAAAATAAAATTTTATAATTTTAATTTAAAATTAATAAAATGCCTATTATCATTT
>JAVXUL010120504.1:0-16913 GCA_035590515.1 Trichilia minutiflora | reverse complement strand
TATATATATATACAGCAAGTTAATTGTAATTGATAGACAGAACGTAGAAAAAAAACATACACAGTGAAGCAGCAAGATTGAATAAAGAGAACAACGCAGATGGAAGAAAAACCCAACAGCAAAGACAGAATTTTCTACAAAAATTTTCAGCGCACAGATTTCGTTTCTCTGATGATCAGAGGACGATCTATGATCCAATCGAGGTAAATTTTAGAGGTACATTTAGGACATCTAGTTCTTCAATCTTAATGGTTTGATTGTCGTTTCGATAACTATAACTCAGACCTAGAAGCTAATTTCGAAGGTGCTTATTTTTGTGTGAGAAAGATTTGTTTTCTACTAATTTCTGAGTTGTTTTTGGGTTAATCTTTACTTGTTATTATTGAGAGTGTTTACTCTATTATTATTAGTGATTGTGGGATAGGTTTTATACCTATTGAATTTAGATTTATACCTAAAGTTTTATAGTAGAGATTTGGGTGGACTTCGAGAACGGTATCGTGGTTTTTATCTTTTATATTAGAGGAGTTTTCTACATTAAAATTTAGATTGTATTAATTATTATTTTATTGTCTATATTTATGTTTGGTATGTTTGTTTGATTCCTCATAGGTTCAATCAAAGAAGAATTCCCTATGAGTATGATTAATAAAGCCTAGATTTAGATATCTCCCGAAGTCCCAATTCTGAGATATATTATCTTGCATTTGAGCAGCTGAGTCTGTGCCTGAATCATTACCTGATATTCTGGATTCTCATGCTTGACAAAAGAAAAAGAGTGACTGCCACATTTTTGAAAGTATTGAATTGTGAAAACATTTTAATGAGTGAATCACTGTTCTATTTTGTATGGATTTCGTTCCAAATCAAACATCCAGGTATAAAAAGTCAATAGAGTGTTTCTTGGGAACTTCATGACAGACCAATTTACTCAATGAGTTGGGAATTTCCTAAACGGGAAGACAAAAATTAATTTCCTAATATCCTCAATTAGAATTTGACCACAAATTCCATCAATGACAAATTCATTGCTAGTTCTAAGTTTTTGATCGAAGGATAAAAATTCTTACAGGCTTGGTAGGTGAAAGCTGCAAACTTGACTATAAGCCATGTTCATCATACTGTAATTGGTGTTGTGGATCCTGATAAGGTGAAATATTGTTGGATACACAAATTCTTACACCCTTTACTTTTTTCTCTTTTCTCTTTGATATTTGATTTGTTATCATGCAATGAAGCACATGTTGAGGCAACTAGCCATAGTATGATTACCCTTTTTGCTAGACACTTTAACATGTCACAACTCATGCTAAATCGTAGATCAATTGTAAGATACTATAAACATGTTCTAATTAATCTTTAATAATATAAAGCATTAGAACACAATTGCGGAAGCTTTAAAAACATACCTCCAGCCATTGAGTTTTACTGAGTTTGAAGACAAATTTGAGGAGCTTCTATGCCTTTCTGAACTTCAATTCGATGGTGTATTGTATCTTAATAAGTTCAGCAAGTATTGGGACCTCAAAACTATCCAATTTATAAACTTCTCCCATCAAGAAGTTATAGGAAGTTATTAAACGTGGGTGGGTAGTTTTCATGGATCATGGATAGTTGTAAACTGCCAGAAAATGAAAATCAAACCGTCACCACCATGGGCTACATTCTTACAATTTATTGAGTAATAATAAAACTTTTGGGGACTAAAGCATAAATTATTAAAGGCTAGCTAATAATTCACTAATTTTTTACATAAAATAACTAAAACAAGAATTTGAGAGTGAAGTTCTGGTATACACATAATAAAAATTGTTTAATTACTGACCCATATTTCATATTTGGATTGATATATAATGTTATGCTGATGAAATTGATGGTCAAGTTTTTTAAAATAATATTTATTATTCGAAACTCTTTATATAATTAATAATATCAAAGTCTAGTGAATTTTAAGATTGCGATTCATTTACGTCTCAGATAACAATTATGAATGCTGAAAAGGAATTAATCATTGAATCCATCTCTGAAAACTTGACCTGCAAATTTTTGGCACAGATACTTCAAGCACAGTCAAACCAGTAAATTTAGGCTGCTCTTTTGCACCTTCCTCCTTCAAGAAAATACATATTGTTGTAGGAACACCAAGTTCTTTATGCGGTCGCTTCTTTTCCAAGTTATTTCTCCATTTTGTTCACATTTCCACTACCTTACATTGGCTCTCCAAGGTTCCAACAAAAATTTTGGATAGGAATACTCCAACATAGAATAAATGTTATATACACTGAACTAGATCAGTGAATCAAGAAGTTATTATAGCATATTCGACTCAGTTCAAGAATGATATGGAATCTTTTTTGAATACTAGAGCCCAACAATTGTTAATGTATACCCTAAAAAAAATTTTGTATTGCTGATTTCAAGACATTTGATCTTATATTATAATTTGATTTATAAATAAAAGAAAGCATCTTATCTATCTATCTATCTATCTATATATATATATACACACACACACATGCTCTGCTATCTTTATCGAATTATGTAATAATATAAATTATATATATGTCATAATGTGAAATTTCGTACTGATATCAAATCCCAAACCCATTAAGTTGTGAAAGATATTTGTTATACCATTGACAGAGCTAAAACCTAGCCCAAGAGTTTTTTGACCAATAATTGATCGTCTCCCCTATGTGAAAATCACTAATGAATATACTCAAACCAAAGACTTATCTATTATAATTGCCACATGAGTATGTACTAAAATAAATACAATACAAATCAATATTCTCATAGTTTATTTACAAAGAAAATAAGAATAATATGGAAAGAAATAAAATCCAAGACAAATCTACTTCTAATCTTCGTATTTCATTGTCCTTTAGTCAAATCTCTATGGACTCTTCAAGTTTTCTCTCAGTTTAGGCATAGTGGTTAGCTAATTTTAAAGTTTCAAAGGTCCTCTTTTTATACTTAGGTTAAAATATTGATTAAAACTTTATTAAATATATTGGGCCTTAAGAGTAAAGCCATAAACAAGATGAATATTAAGCCTTAAGAGTAAGGTCAAGTCCAATACGAATATTAGGCCTATTTTATCATTATACCCTAACTTTAAAAACACAATATAAAAGAGCCTTTTATTACGTTGTATAGTGGTGTGCCTAGGGTTGATTTATGTTTTCTTTAGGGAAAGAAAAACACAATAGAAATAAAACACAAAGAAACACGAAAAGAAGCTAGCACTCAGAATTTGATTCATCCTTTTTGTGTAGATACCATAGAGGTGCAAGTCCGAAGATTTGTACTTGTGGTTCGTTAAAAATAATATATGAGTTTTGAACTCTTTTTTAAGGAGACACCTGGTTTATCGCTCTAATACCACTGTAAGGAAATCAAAGTATACAAGAGTAACGGAAACAAAAATTTACTAACCCAAGATAAAGTGAAATATGGATCTTGACCTACTAGAAAATTTTAGTATAAATTTTTTTTGAATTAATAGTGAGAGTTAATAATTTGATAAAATAGTGAAAGTGTTATTTAATTTTATTAAATGATTTAATATATGATACTTATTACTTTTACATATCTGGTATATTATTATTAAGACATCAAATAACACATATACACTGTCATTACGATCGATCCTTGAGAATGACAAACTTTCTGAATTAACAGAGTTCACAAGTTATTATTGAATAAGAATCTGCTCTCGTAACACAAGTCTTACGTAGTCTAGTAGAACACATCATGAGCTAGAGAGATATGGATTTCTCATGATTTAGCATGGTGATGTGTTGGTCATGGATCAAGATCAACCTACGACCTATCAAAAAGCAATAACAAGCCTAAACTCTAAGAAATGACTTGAAGCCATGAAATCTGAAATGGAATCCATATATGTTAACTAGGTATGAACCTTGGTAGATCTACCTGAAGGGATAAAACCAATTGGGTGCAAGTGGATACTGACATAAATGGTAATGTACATACCTTTAAGGGGCGATTGGTTGTTAAAAGTTTTAAACAAATTTATGGTATTGACTATGATGAAACCTTTTCTCCAGTTATTTTGCTTAAATCCATTCAGATTCTGCTTCCAATAGTTATATTCTACGATTATGAAATCTGAAAAATAGATGTCAAAACTGCATTCCTTAATAGATATCTTTTAGAGGATATGTTTATAACACAACCTAAACATTTTATCACTCCAGAGAATGTTGGAAAGGTCTATAAGCTACAGAGATCTATCTATAGATTGAAGTTAACCTCTCGAAGCTAAAATCTTCATTTTGATAATATAATCAAAGAGTTTTGTTTCATTAAAAATAAAGATGAACCTTGTGCTTACAAAAGACTATAGTGGGAGCACTGTAGTCTTTTTGGTATTGTATGTAGATGACATACTACTTATTGAGAATGATATCTCTACTTTATAATCTGTAAAAGTATAGCTTGAAAAAAACTTTTTAGTGAAAGACTTAGGAGAAGTCACTTATATATTAGGTATTAAGATCTATAAAGATAAATCAAAAAGACTGATTGTCCTAAGTCAGAGTACATACATAGATAAACTGCTAAAGAGGTTTAACATACAAGAACCCAAGAAAGGATTCCTACCTATGTCACATAGAATAAATCTCTCTAAGGACCAGTGTCCTAAAACACCAGAAGAGAGACAACACATGAGTAAGATTCTTTATACATCTGCTATAAAATTTATCATATATGTCATAATATGTACTCGTCCTGATGTCTCATATGCTTTGAGTGTAACGAGTAAATATCAAGCTGATCCAGGTGAGCGTCACTAGACAGTTGTAAAAAATATTTTTAAATACTTGAGAAGAATTAAGAATACTTTCTTAGTTTATAGAGATGAGGCAGAGCTCGTTATAAGGTATTACACTGATGCTAGCTTTCAAACTAATAAAGATTACTCACAATCATAATCAGGTTTTGTGTTTTGCCTTAATAATGGAGCTATAAGTTGGAAGAGTCCCAAGCAAGGTACAATAGTTGATTCTACGATAAAGGTTGAGTATATAGCTACCTCTGACACAACAAAGGAAGCTGTTTAGATCAAGAACTTCATCACTGAGCTAGGGGTTATCCATAGCCTTACAAATCCAATAAAGTTTTATTGTGATAATAATGGGGCTATTGTATAGAATAAGGAATCTAGATCTCACCAGCGATCCAAACATATATACTTCGACGCTTTCATCTTATTCAAGAGATTATGGAGAAAGAAGATATGATGATATGCAAAATACCAACAAACGATAGTATTGTCGACCCATTAACAAAGACTCTGACACACAAAAACATGATCGTCACACTAGATTCATGGGTATTAGATGCATAGGAGATTAAATTTAGTGCAAGTGAGAGGTTGTTAGTGTATACCCTAAGATCCAGTGGTTATGTTGACATTTAGGATATTATATATCATGACATTATTAATATATATATATATATATTATTTCATATCTGTGTATTTAATAAATATAATAATGCCCTTAGAATGATAGATTTAATTAGTTGAATACTGTCTTTAAAATGTTCCTAGTTAAGTATTATTGTGAATAGGATAACAATAATACATTAAGACTAGTATGTGTAGTTACTGATGATGACATAAGATGTGTCATGATATAAAATATAAAGTTAACACATGGGTACAAGTTAGTAAACTAATGTATTGGACTGACTTACCATGAGAATGCTACATGGATTGTAATATGAGTATCATAAGTGATTCTTATAGTGACAATGGTGTATGTGTGTTGGTTTAAACTTTATTAAATAGATTGGGGCATTAATAGTAAGGCCAAGCCCATCATGAATGTTGGGCTTATTATTATATCATTAAAACCCTAACCCTAGAACGCAATATAAATAGGAGCTTTTATTTGCGTTAATTAAAAAAAGGCTTTTGCCTAGGTTTTACAGAAAATCACAAAAGGGTCAAATCGCACAAAGAGATATGCAAACAAGAGCTAGCACTCGTCTTCAATCATCCGGTTGTGTGGATATCGTAGAGACGCAGAGTTCATTTGTGTTTTGTGGGTCTTTATCATCAAATCGCATAAAGGTATGAATATTCAGATTCATAACGTTAAAAACAATAGATTTATCGCATGGATCTTGTGAGGGAATCGAAAAATTTTATTTTTCCACTACTTGTATGGTTCCGGTTTCCTAACAGATATGATTAATAAAGTTTTTGCATTAGCTGAGGATGTATTTTAGCATGAAAAGAATACAAAAGCATTAACAATTAGTTCTCGAAAGAATGAAAATACAGTACAACTAACACTGGATTAAGAGACAGTTTAATGTGTATAATGTGAAATAAACAAAACATAATGGCTTATATATATATATATATGCAAACAATTTAAATACATGTACCATACAATTAAAAATTGCATCAACAACCATAATTTAATTTATTCATTAAATGAATTTTATTAAATCATTATTTAGTATGAATGCACAACCAAAGGCCATGTACATAGTAAAAGGAACACAAAACAATTTTGTGTTGATTTCAAAATTTTCAACCATTATACACACACACACACACATAAATCTCATTACACGCACGTATATATAATGTATCAACAATTGGTGCATTTTATATGTTTAACATCATTGAAAATAAGCACAAAACAATTTTTGTGCAAAATGCCATTTTCATATACAAACATATTTGTCTATTTATATATATATTCTAAATCCATAACATATATATATAGTTAATGTATCAACCACTTATGCATACATTTGTTAAAGATATTTATTTTAATAAAATCAATTTGGAAAAAAAAATTTCCAACACTTATCATTATGGCTGAAAATTTGACGTCATGGAATTGAAATGTTTTTAATTTTCAAGCTCTCAAAATATGTTAATTGTGTCATTATCAGCACATTTATTTGATGAAAACCTATTTCTACCAATGCCACCACCATGATGGCCAAAATGTGAAATCATGGAATCAAGAAAAAAAAAAACATTTTTCAATTTCTATATATCCATCATTAGTTAATAAAACCATTAACCAAAATATAATTTGATGAAAAACATTTTTCATTAAAATACTCACATGGCCTATAACAAATCAATTATAGATTTAACATTTTAACATCTGTTTTGACATTATCAAACCAAAGAGAACACCAAAACCATTAATTGATGATCATTCAGACATTGAAATGCCAATGAATACCAATTGGGTAATATATCAACATAATGAGTTCCAAACTCAAAAACACATGTCAACACATGTTTTCAACTCAACCAATGTTCTATAAATACATGATTTATCATATAATCACATTAGAAACCCTTGGAAAACAATTTCCATCAATATCCAACCATGGCCAAATTATACCCATGTGTGTTCCTTTTATAGAATCATTCAAAACACAAACAAATAATCATCAAAGTCATCATCCTATCATGCTTTGATACCCCTTAAAGGAAAATACGGCTTAGGCAAGCAAAAATTGAAGTTCTTCTCCCTAACATCACATGCTAAAATAGATTGAAATCAATAAAAAATAAAGAAATCAACTTAGGGCTTTAGTTTGTTACCTAGCTAACTTGATGTGTAGATGAAGTTTAATTTCAAAAGTGTGAAACCTCTTCACTTTACACCATACCTATGGTTTCTTCTTGTTGGCCAAATATGCAGGAGAGGGATAGAGTAAAAATTGCTTCAATTAT
Organism: Trichilia minutiflora; assembly: GCA_035590515.1. Lineage (NCBI taxonomy): Eukaryota > Viridiplantae > Streptophyta > Magnoliopsida > Sapindales > Meliaceae > Trichilia > Trichilia minutiflora. Next base: position 9,166 of record JAVXUL010120504.1, on the reverse strand, counting down.
CTCTAATTAAATGAAAATAAAATCCATATTTATATTTTCATTTTCTTTTCTAATTAATTAAATCAATATTTATCTTATAAATATTGTTATTTAATTGGACATTATATGATACACACCAACATTAGATGCATAAAGCCATGTCAATTTGGACAAACAAAGTTAAGCCAAATTTGTGCAAATTTTATCCAATAAAAATTTGCCATTTGTTTTGTTATTAACCATTAACATAAAACAAATGTTTATCCATTTATTTAACAATTCAAGAAATTAACAAATTAGTGATTAATTAACAAATTAATTAATGTTATAAATTATCATAAATCATAATTATGGTATATTTACCATAATGTCTTTGATCAAATATAACATAAAAGATAAATTGATAATTTCAATTTAAATTAAACACTTTAATATATAAGTTATTATTTTACATTAAAATAATATTTTAATATATTTAATAATTTCAATTATCAATTTTGAGATGTAATTTATATTAAATTACATAAATGTATCACATAGAGATAAAATAATCTTTTTTATCTAAATTAAACATTTTAATTTAGATTTAGCCATTTTGTATTAAAATCATATTTTAACATATTTGATAATCAATATTATCAATATGATATGTAATTTACATTAAATTTCATAAATAAATATACATATATATATCACATATATAAATTCTTTAACCTTTTAAAGAATAACAAATATGTATAACATTTATATATATTTACTTCAGTCTCCGTATTATCCCTAAAGGTGTTAACCTTCTATAGATAATATTTTATCTCTCCCTTATTAAAGAAATATATAAGGATTTTTGGTGTGACTATAAAGATTCATTGTGACATAGCCGTGAGAATATATTAAACATTTTGACTTTGAATATTGTGGTCCATCGACTATAGGTAGCATCTAGCAATATGCTATAGTCTCTAAATCACGATGAAGAAATTCTTCATAAAGCCTTTCATTAATTATACGTACCATATAGATAATATCCTTTCGTTGTCAAATCCTAATCGAGCAAGGATTTATGAAATGTCAAAATCCTAATATCGATTTGTTTACGAATCATCAATCATTATGTCATATATATATCTCCACAAACTCTTCATGTGACATATAAAGTGCTATGGTCATAGGCTTATATTCTAGGCATCTACTAACATTCGCTTAAGAACTCGATTTGAATAAAGTCAATAAAAATTCTCGATTCAATTCATTGAGCCAACGGATCTTATTTTGACCGTCAATCAAACTCCTATATAAACAATGCATAACAAGACTGACTTTAACATACACGACTTGACTAGTCCTGTACTTATACATCATATAAACTATACGCATTCATATAAAATTCGATTTAGATATCTTAGGTCTAAGGACTATATCACACACTATTATAATATTTTGATAAATTATTGACTACATGTATACCATGTGATTTATCGATATTTAATCATGTTAAAAAAATAATTCTCTAACTATAAATCCAAACTAATACTATTATGACAATATTTATATTGTCAACCTGACATATTCATCTTATAGTATTCATAGGTGGCATTTAGTATGCCTACTGCATGATATAATTGCTCATTTAATACCACATATATTGATAACATTTTGATAAGTTCGTTTAACAATTAATAGTATTTATCAAAATGATTCATATACATTATTTATATTATTACATGAAATTATAAAGGAAGAAGTAAATATATGTAAACAAAGAACAAATTCTTTCATTAATAACTAGAGTCCAATATAAGATCACAAGTCCTAAAATTGATAATACGAATACTTTTTAGGGCATACGCTAATAATAAAATAATTAACATAGTGTACGTATTCCTTATAATCCCTTACTTTGATTGGGTTCCTTTCTTAAGCATCCAATACCTAATTACATATATCGATATTTATATTAATATCAATACCTCAAATAATATCAATATAATCCTATTCACATGATTATGTACTCAAATTTCAAACTTCTAATTCAACACCCATTTATTGTATTCAAATCCATTTTTGGGTATTTATTTGATTTTTATAAATGAAATCCCATGGCTGTTCTCCTAACAACATCGATTCCTTAATTCTAAACTCAATTTGGTATTCAATTTATGGCTTGTTACTAACTCTACAAAATTGAATCTAACTTCTTATAAAATAAACTCCAAATTACTAAATTTTACACATGAACATAAATTCCTATCTCAATTAGCCATCATTATACAAAATTTTGACTAAATAGTAAAAACCTAATTTTTACACTACTTAATTCATTGACTTATCTAATTCTACTAAACCAAACTCTAATTTATTGCAATTTAATCGCAAGCATATCTATTCTACTTGCTAAATAACAAAACATAAGTCAATTGATTGTAATCTAACCTAATTTATAAATGAACAGTAACCTAAAATTATAAATTCGTTGAATTAAGAAATTAATACTTAAATTTGATAGAAATCTTTACCAAAGGGTTGTTGGAAGTATTAAAAAGCTCCAATTTCTTCCAATTTTAAAAACCTAAATTTAGGTAAAAATCCTAGTTTTTGCCCACACCTATGTCTTACTCTAATTTTAAAAAAATGAAGCTAGTAGAGTGATGAGGGAGTGGAATTATGGTGATTTGCGGTGAAAATTTGAAGTTTAATTGATTGAAAATCAAAGAAATTGAAGTGAACAAAAGAAGTAAAATGTAGGAAAGAAAAACAATGAGTTAAAGGAAGAAAGAAGAAGGATGAATAGTCTTTCCCTTACTTTTGATTGTATATATAATATTTAAGATAATTACTAAAGTGTCCTCGATTACATAAAGGGAAGAAAATTTTAGAAGAAGGCAAAATAGACATTCTAGGTCAAGATAAGCAAAATTGTCTCCATTTAACCTTTGGGAGTCAAACCAATGCTCAGACTAACGTCGATCATTACTAGTCCAATGACGATTCAAGGATGGGCTCTTTGGATTGGTTACCCTTTGTTTGATCTTAGAGTTCTCTCGTCATTCAATCTTTATGCACCTCTATTTTCAATATTGTTTTCTCCCTTATACAATGTTCGATTTTACTTTGCTTTCTTTTTTTGTTCGTGTCTTAGTCCTCTTTAATTAGTAAAATTCTTTTTACCACTTACCTATCTCAATTAGCAGAAAATTCATTCTGAAGCTCAAGTGTTTACTAAAGTCCATTATAGAACCTTACTCCAACTTAACTATTTTTCATTTAAATCCTCTCAAATTGCATATTAGGCCTTGATATCATATTAGCTACTTACTAATTATATTCAAACATATATTTTATAAAAATAATAAAAATAACCTTGAATGACAAAATGACCAAAATACCCTTAGACTTAAGGAATGAGGCTAACATTTAATTACAATGAACATTGCGGGGATGATAGTTAGAGAGGAATTATAGGTGTCTTTTATGTATAAAATTATTGCTAGAATAATTTATAATTTTAGTACATTTATATATCTACTAGGTGATTTCAGTATTTTGGAAGAACTTTTTCAAATTACTTCTTGTACCCAATTGAATATTCACTAAAAGCCTATAGACTTAATAAATATTAATAATTTCTTTAATGGTTTATTGTATTCTTTGATCAAGCTATAAATTAACATTTTATTGAAGTCCTAGTTGGCAGAATCCAAGAGGGGGGTGAATTGGATTTTTATAAAATTTTAAAGAAAAATATGAAATGATTAAGAGAATGCAAATGAAAACTACGTGCACAAAAATTAAATAGACAAGATGAGATTTTTATAGTGGTTCGACTACACGTGTACGTCCACTCTTGTCGGTTGAATCCACTCACATCGAGGATCACTAAATCTTTGTTTCACAGGTCAAGAGAAACCCAAGTACAACACCTTCTTTGAACGGGTGAAGGGAAATCACAAAATACAACTTTCTTTCTTGACAGGTGAAGTGTAACCCAAAACAAATATTTCTTATCAATCGGGTGAAGAGTAACCTACAAACGTTTTAGTAAAAATAAATTTTACACTCTCACTAGTGTAGATAAATAATAAATGCAAACTTTCTCTCACTAGAAAATTAAATACAAAATCAGAGAAGAATATATTCAAACATACAAAATACAAAAGCAGATGATAATAAGAGAATATTTCAGAGAAGAATATTTGCTGGCTTTGATCAACTTGTTCTTAATGCACTTCAACAACTTGTTTTGTCTTCAAAATTTATTATTTATATATCTGCCATAATTTCTTCTCAACGGTCGTCTTTTCCTTCATTAATGGCGGTATTTAATATTTCTAAACTAGTCATTACAAACTTGATTTTAACAAAGGTGTCGATACATATCTCAGAGTATCGATACGTTTGAGAATTTAACCTTGAAGGTATCGATACATTTTCTATTTGTATTGGAACATTTTGACGTAGATAAAATGAGGTCCGTCATGAAGGTGCTTGATCCTATCCTCAAGGTGTCGATACATTTGAAGAAAGTTCAGAGGTATCGATACATTCAAGAAGAAGGTGCTTAATCAAGGCTTAAGGTATCGATACGTTTTGGTCAGTCTTCCAAGATATCGATACATTTGATGAAAGGTTTTGAAACATTTGATATGATTTAGTGCAAGGTTCCGGAACTCGGGCTTTTATTTTGTACTGTAACTAAAACGTGTCGATACGTTTGAGCAACGTATTAATACGTTTGTGCCTTGTTGAGCTTTTCTTGACGCTTTCTTCACATTTTTCTCACCTGCAAGAACATATACACTTTCCAAGAACACAAGTGACTTATATGTGTTCATTTATCAAATAAATTCATTCGAATTATCACCTATACCCATTTTTATTACTTGTTATTTATTTTGGCATTATCAAAAACAATATAACATAGAAAATTAATTATGCCATTAAATCATCAAAAAATAACTTAAAGCTATCACAGCTGATAGCGTCCTTTGCATATCTTCCTTCTTCTTGAGCCATTGAGTCCTCTCCCCCTCCAGGGCTAAAAGTTTGGTCGACAGCTCCTCTCTCTCCTTAACGGCCTGCTCGTGGGTGGCCACTATCATATTATAACCCTCTCCTCCAACTTCTTCATGGTTTTAAATGCCTACTTTCTAATAGTAAGGGCATTCCTAAAGTCGTCGATGAAGAGGTCCAGTATGTAAACATTCTAGATTAAAGAAAGGCACAAGGATGGTCAGTGTCTCTAAGAGAAAGAAAAGGAAAAGCTATAAAAAACTTAAAGGAGATAAAGACTTACCTAGTAATCAAAGATGCTCAGCCAGTTGAGAGCCTCTTCTAGAGGGATGCCTACCATATCCTCACCTCTCTTCGACGAGATTACTTCCTGGACAAAATTCACTAAGAGGAGGAGGTACCGAAAATTCTCCCTTTTGCTTTTAGGGAGATCCTCCACAAAAATCCTGTTCATATCTCCTGCATTTTTCTTATCGACCAGGAACGGGTCCTCTATCATAGAACAGGATGGCTCTTCTTGCCCTTGTTCAGTCCCTGAGCCCGAAAGTCCTTTTGAATCGGCTTGCTGCTCTTTGCCTTGACCTAAGGCCTCTTGCATGTTTTGCCCCTGAACCTGGGGGACTATCGCGCCCATCACACGATCCAGGACCTCTTTGACTGATCATCAGTTGGTCGAGGTGGGAGGTCTACTTTTTACTTCTTCTGTACCTCAGCCCGATCTTCATCCATGGGCCTTTTCTTTTTATCCTTGGCTAAGGCCGGGTCAACCTTCTGGGGACATTTCTCTGGATCCTCCCTTGGTTCCTTGAAAGAGATGCCTTGGGACAAATGGTTTTCTTCTCTCCCTCTTTCTTGAGAGTCTTCCTAGAGTCCCCCTTCACAGGCGCCTTCTCTTTATCACCCGAGGCCTTCGTCTTGGGGTCAACAACCTTGGGTGTTTTCAGGGCTCCCTTGGAGAGCATACTCCTTAGGACGTCGCTGGATCTCCTCCTACCCGCCAAGTTTTTTCAGACCCCGCCTCTGTAGCAAGAAAGACATAGTTAGCCTTCAAAACGAAAGGAAAAGAGCCAATCAGAGGGAGCATTTTAAAGAGCCCCTTATCTTTATCCATCTGAGCTCTCAGTTTAGAGAGCTCGTTTCTAGACACCACCTTGAATGTCAGCTCTGAAGCAATCATGCTATTCACATTCAGCAGCTGCTTGACATCCATGATGAAAAGCTCCAAGAACTTGTTTCTCACACCCACTGGGATGTCCGCCTGGTCTCTCCCAGTGACTGTAATGGAAGACCTGACAGTATCAGTATAAATCCCTCCTTGGTAAATGGAAAAAGTATCTATTATATGCTTACCAAGCTCCTGAAATGAGGGAGGAAGGGAGTAAGGAGAAGGCTCGGTGCAGTCTCTGCTGACGACAAACCAACGATCTTTTCAGTCCTTGTTGCTGGAAGGAGTGCCCGTTACTCTAGACTGGAACCCTCCACGAACTTGAAGGAAGTACTACCCAGGGTACTGGCTGGTATTCTTCCTAAAGGAGTACAAATGTAACACCTCGTTAGGAGTCAGGACAAGTCTCTTCTTGAGGAAGCTCAGCGTGACAACTCGCTCAGGATCCTCCAGTTGTTCAGGGTAAACTAGTGGGATGAGATATCGAAGGCTTCAAAGAGCCTGATGAAATAATTCTGCAGGGGAAGACGGGCCCCTAGTAGTAGGTGCTCCTCATTAAACGCCATTTTTCCTGGCGTCAAGTAACTTGGGACCTCACTCCCACACGGTACCCTCAGCTACACGTTATCAGGAATACCAAAAGCCTATTTGGAGGCCAGCAGATCCGCCTCAGTGACTGTTGAGACGAATTAATCCACCTCATTAGGCCCCCTGGCCTGAGCCTGCTAAAAAACGCTCCTTTTGTCTTCACCATACTTTTGGGCTCTAATGGGATCCCTAACCTCCTCTTGACCACTGGTAGTGGCGTCAGAAAACTTACTTTTGTCTGTCATATTCCTGACCACGAGAAAACCAGAGATACATAAGGGCCCGAATATTTCCAGAAGTTTAAAAGAGACCCCAAGCCTTTTAACTTTTTAAGTGAAGGTGAGAAGTTTATCAGAAACACACGAGAAAGGACTCGAACACGAGCACCTATAAAATACACAAGAAAAGAACAAAAGACAAGGAAGCAGAAGCAAATGCCAGAGCAGAAAGGGAATCGAAATGCAACAAAGTCAGAGCTATCACAGAAGGCAGAAAAGTGAAAATGACAACTGAGGAAGGGAGGTATTTATAGGGAGGAAGGATCAATATTTATCGTCGATCTGACGAACAGAGAAAAGTCACGTGTCCAAAGCCCCTTTAATACTTTCATGGCTTGAGAAGTGGTTGAGTACGTGCCATCAAGGTTCTGACACATGGTCCCTTCATAGCCAAACATTTAAATCTTTTTGAAGTACGAAGCACCATAAGCTTAGGGACAGTTGTCTGACACGATCCCTGATATATAGCATTTAATAAGGGCGAATTAAAGGCCTCAAGAGAAGAAACATCACCTGGCACCTAACAGCTTCGTCAAGTAGGATTTTCAACAACAAGATAATGTCTAAGGCACTCCAAATGTCTCAGCCAATATCTCTTTTATAGTAAAATTCACCTCAGGTCTCATGAAGTCCCCCCCCCCGACTGGTCCAGACAAGATTTTTTAGTGTGCGCTTTGCAAGCCTTACACCAGAAACTGGGGGACTATCTATTGGAAAAAATATGCGAGTGACATATAGGATCTCTTCAGGAAAGAACGTGGCATTTTTGCTCCATGCATTTCAGCCTCCCAAATGACCTCAGGACCCAGGGATCACCCTCTCGGGTGGATCTGGTCTCAGGCCCCAAGGAATCAGCCTCTCAGAAAATCTTGCCTCAGGTACCAAAGGTTAGCCTCTCGAGGGAGTCCAGTCTCTCGCCCCAAGGAATCATCCTCTTAGACAAATCCACCTTAAGTCCCAGGGAGTCGATTTCTCATGCAAACACACACCACCCTCTAGAGGCAACTGATGATCCTCAGGTGGTTTACCCGCAGGACTTAGAGTTACACCATAACCCTTGAGTGCCAATAGTCGAAGCCCTCAGGAAGCCTGTGTCACCTTAGAATGAGTTCACCCATCTCCTAGAAAAGTGCTAAAGTAGCCTCCCAATTGTAAAGACTTCTCAGGAAATCATCCCCTCTTCACCAACATGCACACAGCCCCCAACTAGCCCACAATCACGTACCCACGCTACCAAAAATGAGAATAACCGCTGACATGATGACCCTATGATGGGAGTAGATACCCTATCCTAGGAGTTGCTTATCCTATCTTTCATCTATTTTCAAACATATGACAGTTGCAAACCTAGAATTTACAGGAATATCAGCTGCAACAATAATGGAAGGCGGCCATATATTACCCAAAGCCACTAGGTCCCGTCATTCTCATTCTTTGATGCCTAGTCACATTACCAAGGCATTATATAAAGGGGGGTTCTCTATCAAAGAAAAGGGTCCATATTCCAAACGGGAGCTCTCGTTGGCTTTTTATCTCCCCGTTTTTCCATCTTTACACTTGGTAACAGAGTTCTATTCCTTTCATTCTATTCTGATTAGCTTATCAAAATTTACTATACTTTCTCTCACCATATTTGACTTAGGCATCAGAGTTTTTCTGTCAAAAATGCCATCCGACGTGATTCCTAGCTTGTTATTGTCTTGCAAGGACTTTGCAAGGAAGAATCCGGCCAACCACCCTCTTTGACGTGGATCCATCAATGTAACAGCCATATTCATATTCACACCTCAATACTATTAATAAAGATAAATGGAAAAAGAAAAGAAATTTTATAAATTCTAGCTAATAACATTTTTACATGTGTAAAGCATTATCTTTATTTTTTTCTTTACTTTATTAAAATAAAAATGAACCAATCATAAGTGAGATTATGGTGTTAGATTTGATCTTATAGGAAAGATCTGGATTTTTAACCCCAAAATCATCTTCAATTGAGAAAAAGTTTCTTGTCGTTTTTTATAGATCTCGGAGAGAGCTTCGCATTGATATATTATGGGTTCCGAGCGGATATATGAGCTAAAAGTTATGGCCAATTGAAGTTGTAGTCCTCGGAAGGAGGACCAGAAGCAAAGGTATCGATACGTTTGGG
>JAVXUL010120474.1:2273-16915 GCA_035590515.1 Trichilia minutiflora | reverse complement strand
TCTTGGAAAAAACACTCCCTGTGGATACGACACTTGGACTCACCAGACTATACTACAACAAGACTACCTATACTTGGGTATAAAATCTAATTGAGATCACTTATTCAAGTGAGCCTTTGCTTTTATCAGCTCACTTCTGATCGCGGCCTTGGATACCAGCCAAAATCTCACCTGGGAGTCGAGACTCAAGAGATCTCTGACGTCTATCGAGGTCAAGAATTCTATACTGTTGGATACGCTCGTTAGAATTCTTGGCTGCTCCTGTCCAATATTTGCGTAAGAAGAGGTCAGTTAGAAGAAACCAGAGATGAAATTTCTTAAAATGTAACTTGTTATACCTGGTTCCTAGAAGAAAGTGGGGATGGTGCCCTGGGGGACTCGACCTAATCTCCATTGACCACGAACCAGTGGTCCATTTAGTATTTGTTCCATGAAGGAGTCCCTTTGATCTTCGACTGGTACCCAGGGCAGATCTACAGATAATATCACTCTGGGTATTGGTTGGTGTTATTTTTGAGGGCGTAAAAATACAACACCTCATCCGGGATAGGGGTAGGAGATCCAGCATCAGCCTCCAGCTGTTTAGGATCAATTGGTAGTGGGGATTTCGAAGGCCTTGAACATCCTCGTGAAGTAGCATTGGAGAGAAAATCGGACCCCTAGCAGAAGGTGCTCTTTGTTGAAGGCCATCTCTCTTGACCCCAGGGCACTTGGGATTTCTTCCACCCTAGGCACCCTAAGCCTTACGTTACTAGGAATGTCATAGAGCTGATGGTAGGTCTGTATATCTATCTCGCTAATAGTAAAGAGGAACCAGTCTGTCTCATTTGATCCCCTAGCCCATGCTTGCCTTGAGGCATTCCTTTTATCTTCCCCTCTCTCTTGGGTAGAGGTAGCAGCGTGAGTGGATTCCTTCCAACGAGCAGCCCCTATTGAATCTCCTTTGTTAGCCATTTTCTATGAGAACTCACAAATACCTGCAACAAAGCACAAAAACAAACCGAAAGACAAAAAAAAGCAAGAAAAAGAAAGGGCAGAAATAACACCAGAGAATGAAGGAGAAAGCACCGAAATGAAGAAGAAAAGCAAGAATGAGTCAGAGGTGTGAAAATGACGGGTGAGGGAGAGGGTATTTGTAGCAAAGAACAGACGATCTTTGCTATTGATCTAAATAACCAGGGAATAGCCATGTGTTGCAGTCCCATAAATGCCCCCTCGGCTCGAGGAGCGGATATGTCTTCAACCACCAGGGTTTTGGCATGTGGCTCGTTCTCAGCCTAACATTCAAGTCTTCCCAAAATGCGAGGATTCGCCAGTTCAGAGATAGCTATTGATAGACTTGTGATGCGACTTTCGATAGACTGTAGTTAATAAGGACGAAAACAGAAGTCACAGAAAGAACATGTCATCGAAAGGCTAACGGCTCCGTTAAAAAAAAGGGAGAGGATCTCAGTGACTAGGAGGCATCCACAACACACATAACTGCCTCAGTGGTTGACTACCCCGTCAGTGACCCTGATCACCTGAATCGATAGTTTTCTCAGGATAAATCGTCTCAGCCATGATTTTCTGGTGCGAGCTCTATAAGTCTCACACCAGAAACTGGGGAACTAGATGTTTGGGGGAAAAATGTACACCAATGACAGATTAACACATAGATACCCTTCAGTAGTGTACGTGACAGGTGGCTAGGTGGCCAGCCCAGGTAGCCCGCTTCTCAGGAATTTCACCGTTTCAGGCATCCTTTGCCCTAGGTATTGCACCGCCTCAGGAGCTTCATTGTCTCAGGTCTTAGGATTACAGGGACTTCTTTCTCAGGGATTTTTTCTCTTAGTCATCAACAACGTGCCTCATCCCAGGTATCCAATAGTTGAAGCTTCCAGGTACTCCCCGCCCCAGGAACCGGGCTAGCCTCTTAAGAGATGCAAACCAGTTGGTACAAATCCAGCCATTACTTCAGGCAGAGAATCCCAATGTATCCAATTTAGGCGGTCCCCGACCAGGGTACTTATGAACACGTGTCCCCTCTATCTAAAAATGAGAATGAGTGCTAACAGCTGACCTTCTATTAAGGCAGTCACCCCACCATAAATGCACCCGTCCCATCCTCTGACTATCTTTAGACGATGTGACGGCATCAGGCTTACAATCTTTAGATGTGTCAGTGAGGGTATTTATGAAATACGATTGCACTCTGTCCTATGAAAGACGTCTTATCATTTCCATTCTCCTATGGCTAGTCATTGTCATGGGGTCACTATATAAAGACAGCATTTTCAACAGAAAAAGTGGACGCTCTTTGATTTCAATTGGGCTATTTTGAAAGAAACAAGATTTGGCAGCACCATATTTTGTAGAAGCCAAAAAACACTGCTTTCTCTTTAAGTATCCCTTTTGGTAACCTCTGCATTTTGGTTCTTTATATCTACTATTTCTGATTTCTTTCTTCCTTGTTCGTCAGAAACGATATTTCCTCCCTTCACTATTTTTTGACTTAGGTATAAGAATTTTTTCGTTGAGAACACCACCTGACGTTATTCCAAAGGTATTATTATTTTACAGGTTTAAGAGGTGAACCTTTGTCAGAAACAACCAAGTCTCCAGCCATATTCCGGTGAAAAAGTCACCGTCCGACAATAGCCTTATCGCCCTCACATCTCACCAACTGAGTCATTTCTCATTGGTCATGAGGAGGGTCCACGGACAATTCTCGCACCGACAGGTATATTGTCAAACAAGCTTAAAATTGTATCTGAATTATACTCATAGTCTAGATCCATAGTATGTAAACTTACATTTGATATTTTAGGACACAAAGCATGCTAGAATTTTACGACCATATCCCTTGTAACTTCTGTCACATCTATAATTATTAGTAGTATTCACATTCACTTTTAGGAATGACATAGATCCAGTTAGATGGTTTTTATGATTTTTTAACAAAAATTCATTATTTTGTTCAGCCAATAAAAGACAAGAGATGAGTCGAGAGTACTTTTGAAATTTTGTCTTCTAGTTATTTCAACTGTGAGACGATATAGAAGAGAACATAATTATATTTAGCAATAGTTTTATAGTCTTCTAATCTCAAGTACATCTACTCATTTTTTGCCTTGGATAGAAAAATGTTTTTTAGTGATCAAATCTCTTTTTTTAAATTTTTTCACAAACTCAATATATCCTAAACAGTGAGATATTTTGGTTTTAGGCTTTTATGTAAATGATGATGCAAGAAAACCATAACCTTTGATAGATCATATAAGGATGATTGATTTTCTTTTTAATAGTATCTGTCAATCCAAGAGCTTGCAAATATATTCTCGCATCCAAGACCCAAGAAAAATAGTTACTTTCAATAACAGTAAAAGCAAGAGTTTTTAAATTTTTGAGACTCGCTATTTCAATTTAGCTATTAAAAATAAAGAGAAAGTAATGATATAAAAATAAAATATATCATATAAAGAATAAAAGTATAATAACTTTCATGCAAATAATTAGAACTTTAGGTTCACACATATAATTCTTTATAAATCTAAAACTTTAAGTTTTAGTCCATTGATTATACAGTACTTTGAATTTTGATTATACCAAAATTTTGGGTTTGATGTATTTGAAACTTCATATTCAAAAATTTTAAGTTCTAGTTTATTTTCAAGATTTGAGATCTTGAATAATTATATCAAAACTTCAAGTTTGATATATAATAGAAAAATAACAAAAGTAATACAATAACAAAATAACAAAATGATAGAAATAGAACATAATACTATTAAAATTAAATGCATATATATTAGAGACTTTGAACCCATCTAGAATTTTATTATTATTCAGGATTTCAGGCTATTATGAGATTATTTTCAAAACTTCAAATTTTAAGTATCTCTCTCTTATTAATAATACATACTATTCTTAATTTCTAATATAGAAGATCCTTTAACGATAGTTAAAAAGCATACTTATAAGAATAGTTATATAATAGCAATTTATGAAATAGGAGCAATATAATTACTAAAATAAACATGTTATAATGTGAACATATAATACTGGTAATGTAAATAAAATACTTCATATATCAAGATCGTGCCGTTAACATATTATAAATATTAATTTAAAATATAAATAAACGAGAATTGACATATTTAATTGATATTTGTCATCAAAGAATAATTCTTAAATTAGAAATTAGTATTCAAATTGAAGTGATTACAATTACATTGGATAAGGCCTATTTGTAATAAAATGTTATCATTTATCTAACCAATCAAATTTAGATAAGTGTTACATATTCTTGAAAACTTGACACTTTTTTAAGATTATAATGCAGGTCAAAATCTAAATCATGTAGAAGGAGATACATGGAGAACATTTGCAAGATGTATATGGAGTAGTGGAATTGACCAACGAAAAAGAGTGGTGGAAGCTACCAATGTTAATTTGAGACATAGCATTATAACATAAACAAGGTATATAATCCACCTATTTTCACTGGATTCCACATCCCAACAAATTTTACTTGTCTGGTAACTTGTTAGATAATGATTATCAAATTTTATATTTGCAAGGCATAAACCAAGTTTGACATAAAACAATGACAAGGGAATTTTTACTTTAAAAATAGCACTCTTTAAACCAAATCGCTGTTGATAATATAAAATTCAATATTAAATTTTAGTTTGTTATTAACAAAAATCTTATTGGAACCAAAGTATGGTAAGATAGAGAGAAAAAGGACAAGGAGATTGACTCGGGCAGCAATCTTAAGTCATGCATTTGATGGGAATCAAATTGCCTCAACACGGAATTACAGGTTGGAGTTACCTGTTTTGATTGTACTAATATTTTCCGGAAAAAAAAAAATTGCCCACAGGTTGGACCTCTCACAACTTCCAGTATTAATGTTTTGATGTATTTATACCGACATAATGCTTCTATTCTGACGGCTTGATTGTTCTAACTCTGCCCTAGCTGCCAAATTTTACCGTTTAGGTAACTGATGATTCTGTTACCAGTATTTTTTGGTAAAACATATAATCTTATTTCCTCACTTAAGGATTTGCATTACTCATTGAGTTTCAGTTCTTTTAATATTAGATTAATACAAGCAGAATCATAGCATAATTTTGCATCGAAGTTCTCTCAAAGTCATAAATGGAAATATCAAAACTCAATCTGTAAAGAAAGATTTGTATAACCATATGCTCAAATTGTTACATGAAAATTGATATGAATGTTTAATGAAGACTGATTACTGATACACAGCTAAAATCATATTACACTCAGACATATCATTACAAGGCAACTAAACTACCTTGGGCAATTGACAGGGGGTTCCAAGCTGCCAACCAAAATACCAATATCAATGTCTTTGTCTTCAAACTTTTTGATGAAAGGGTGACCCTGAAAGCACAAAAAACATTACAATTAGGTGAAATCATCCTGACTTATAAAAAACAGTACACTAAGTTACTTGCCAATAGGTCCAAAGACGATGATCGATCTCGAGGATCCTTCTGTATGCTGCAGACACGAATGAACCAGGAAATCAAAACACTAATTACTTGAAGAAAATCATGCATTCTAATCACTTCAGAGTATATCAACTCAACTCAATGCAATGTAAGTAGACAATGCATAGCCTTTTTAAGAAGAGCAAACTTCAGAAGGAACTAGGGAAAACTTAGCTTGTGAAAAATTTCAGTAGCACTGAAATTGAATTATGGCATTTCATTAAATTTGAGGCCAAGAGCGTGCCCATCAAATTTCGTTGATATAGGCTTTAAAAAAAAAAAGCTACAAAAATGACCTGGTAGCTAAAACTATAAGCATAGATAATGATAAAAGAAAATTGTCACTTCTATGAATATTACCAGGCTGATACGAACGAACAGAATTCTGGTGAGAACTGATCTGGTGGAGCAGTTGGTGGTGGGCTTTCCACAATGGCCTCCAAAAGCTCATAAAAGCTCGGCCAACTTTGCTGATCTTCAGATTGAATATAAGGGAAACGTCCAATAGCACACTCAAGTACAACCATGCCCAAACTCCAGATATCACTCCTATAGTCATAAGTGCTCCCACTAATTCTTTCAGGCTAGAAAAGGAAAAATAACCATTCATAATTAATCTTCTGCATGAATGTCTAAACAAATGGTACTTGCAAATCAACCAATTCCAACATGATAAATAATTACAGTAATATAAAATGTTGCACATACCGACATATAATTGTAAGTTCCAACAAATGTGTCCCTTTGACCCATGGAGCTGGCTAGCATTGCACTCACGCCAAAATCAGTAATTTTTACTTCCCCTTTATGGTTTACCAGTAAATTGGATGGTTTTATGTCCCTGTGTATTACATGTCTTTCATTATGCAAGTACACCAGACCTTGTAAAACCTTGAAGGTATACAAAAAAATTTGTCTATTAGTTCAGAGAGAGAAAGAGAGTTGTGTGGAACATTGCAAAACTTTTGTATTGAGCACACCATTTTAATTAAGAAGAAGGAAGCTTAGAGACCTGCTTACACACAACTGCAAGATATGGTTCAAGAATTGTTTTAACTTCTCTGATCACATCTGCTAGAGAACCACGATCCATGTATTCTAACACAAGAGAAATGACTCCATTATGATAGAAAGAATGGTAACAAACAACAACATGGGAACATTGTGAGGCCTGATTTATTTTCAGCTCCTGCACAATTTGTTTGCGAATTTCCTCTTGTATGTTCATCTGGATGACCTGTAATACACAACTCAATGAACTTCCGAATGGTATAGAAATCAAATTTCCTAATCTAGAGCACTAATCCCTTAATCATTTGACATCTTTTTTCTCTAAGAGCCTTTGTAACAGCCATACTAAACCTAAAAGTGGGAGTGCAACAATAATATATCTTTTGAAAAAGAATGCACTGTCAGTGTGAAAGGCTGCTGCCTAATTCATCCATTATGATAAGGAAACTAGAAGGGACATGATGCTATGATAGATTTTGATTCTTAAAATAGATAACCAAAGGTCAGGTACACTTGCATAATACAGTGAAATAACCATAAGCAATAACTTGCATGCTAATCTATATTATTGCTATTATAAGAAGGGGATTGTGCTTTTCACTACATATAGGAAGATAAAAACCTGAAAAAGGACAAAAAGAAAAGTGAGTTATTCAGTTCCTTCTCTTCTCCTCTCAACAAACATCATCATGTTTCAGTTACCGTGCTGGCATGTGAACAGAATCCAATTTTTTGATCCAAAAAACAAGGAATAAATGATGCTTAATCTCACCAGATTCTTTAATCAGTAAAATAATTATCAAAAGTCAAAAAAAGAAAAAAGTGTATCTTTTCTTTTATCTGATGGTTTGTTGAAGAATAAAAGTTAGAATAACCATGGAAACAGACTAATAGAATATCAGATATACTATAATGACCTTCAATGCAAATAATCTTCCAACCCATTTATGGCGAACAAGTTGCACTACTCCACCGCTTCCCTTTCCTATTACTTTGATTGTCTCAAGGTCTTCCAACAAGAATTCAAAATCAAGCTCCTTACAATCAGAAGACTGTTTACATTACAAGAAAAACAGAAGTTACAATCAGTGGACATGAGGATGAAACTCTGATTTACATATGACAAGAAGTTCATGTTACAAAATGAAGTAAAGATTACATAAGCATAGGACATAAAATTTTCAACAGACAGAGCTCAAGATCTCAAAAACACTGACAGAAGGATGAGAAGATCAATCATCAGAGGTTTGCAGTAACCATATAATGGTTGAGTAGATGAGTTACAGACTAATTTTACAGTTTGAAAAATATCTTAAAATTCCAGGAATCTTCAATCAAGAATTCTGAAGAATCAAAGAAACAATTATAACTAATATAAGAATCAAATCCTTAGAATGAAGAGTCAACACTGTTAAACATCACTACATGCACTAAAATAATATACTCAAGCCGCACTATCTCCGCATCCAACCCCTACATTTCAAAACCTGGTTTCTTAGTCTAACTAATGGACTCCTAATATCCAAATTTTAAAATTTCAACCACAGTAATGAAACATATCGCACATATACAATGCCAATGACCAAAGCCAGCAGATTCTAATCTATTGTAAATTAGAGGCATCGAAATAATTCCAATCGAAATTGAAGTTGCAGTTTTAATGGGATTAAAACAGCACAGTGTTAAATATATGTTTGTATTAGAAAATTGAGAACCTATTATAATCAAGTAAATCAGTTCAAGAAACTTACACCGGATTTCTTTTCTTCAGAAATGAGCCGCAAACCTTTCTGGTTCAAAAGCAAGTCGCCATCATGAAACGTGCCACTGGCAGTCCTGACAATTTAACCATACTTACTTATCATACAATTCGTCAAGTTTTAATTCTTTTTTTTACTAATTAATCAATTACCCAGATCAAATTAACAAAGAAAGATTAAAAATTGAAAATTTTTCATTTCTTTTATAATTTTCCTACAACTTATCAGCAATAATTAAATAACCTATCGAGAATGTGGATGAAGATACTCACAAGAAAGAAGTGATAGGGGTTTCTTGAGCTGGAACAGAGAGCTTGAGTGGTTTCAGTGGCTTCTTGGTCCTCATTTGTTCTAGCGTTTTTCAGAAAATTTACAGAAACTGCTTTCTTTTTAAGGTTTAAATGGCGGACCAACAAACAAGCAGAGAAAGAGTTCAGATTCAGAGTTTATGAGTCTTTTCTTTTCTTTTCTTCTATTGGAGATAGTAACTCGTTAATGTAACATAAATTCAAATAAGGAAGAGCGGCCAAAAATCACCTCATCATCACTCAATAATTTAACCAAGCGTAATAATCACATGGGTGCTTACTTACCATGTGATGGTGGAATCACGGTAAACAATAAAACCAATTTTTTCTTTTCATGCTGTAAAAATCCCATAACTTTAATGCATAATATGAATATAATACATGATAAGACTTTTTGACTATTTCATGGGACCCATGGATCCTAATCTAGCGTTGTTGCTGCTAGGAGCAAAATGGGTCTCCTGTCTTCAGATTCAGTTGATGAGTGTACCCGGTTATATTGTGCTGTCGTGTGAGATTGAACGTTAAGTTTTGAATTTTCTGATTATTGAAACGCGGCAAAACATGTAAATGCGTCGGCTCGGAACGACTTATAAAAGGTGGAACCAAATTCATTTTAAAGCATTACTCGACAATCTAGGACCAACAAAAATGGGCCTAAATTGGGCGAGCTAGGTATAGTCTGCAATTTAGGAGTGGCAAAAATCCGGGTCTGGATATTGTCGAATCTGGATTCGAATGGAGAATGTGAAATTTATCCGGATTTTTTGTACCCCGAATATGGTGCAGATATTTCAAAAACTGGTATCTCCGGATATCTACAAAACGTTCGGACCCTCCACCCTCCATCAATTTCCAATCCATCGATTCTCACTCATCAACCTCGACTACAACGAATGGAGGTATGGCCTTCATTCGTGAAGGGTATACCTTCACCAAAATTCCACAATTAACACTACCATTCTAAACAAAAACATGAAAAATGGATCCTATACGGCTATACCCTTCAATCTTACAACGAATGGAGGTACATGAAATATCCATCATCGGAAACATCTAAAGAAACAAGAAACAAAAACTGGCTATTGCTCAAAACAATACAAATAATTGACTTACAATCCAAGTAATGAGAATCGTCTTCTTCGTCGTCTAAACTTGAAAGAGAGAAAAAAATGGGGAGAAATGAAAGCGGAAGATGGAAAATCCTAATTTATAAACTAAAACACTTAAAAACACATAATAATTGCAGCATCCCTATTGAAGGAATCAAAGCTAGCAAGAAGAATCCACCAGAGCAATAAAATAAAGGGTATGAATCAAAGCAATCTCCTTTAAAGAAACATGTGAGGTTTCAAACGAATTCGACGATTTAGCTCAATCAGTGCATGATTTTTGTGCAACTTGGCTTAAAGAAAATCGAAAGCTGGTGATGGGTAGGCTCAATTTGATTCCTCCATCAAAGAACTGGTAAAAAACGAATGAGAATTTGTCAAATTCAAGAGAAAGCAAGTCAGCAATGATCGTTGTGAAAATAAAGCCAGTGGAGCGAAGGAAGCAAGTTAAGGAATTCGAACTTTTATATATACACAGATCCCAGACCGGGTTTTTCCGGATCAAGCAAAATTTAGATCCGATCTGGATCCGCTTACGGATTAACATTTAGATAGCCACGTTCATATTTTTTCTATGTATGACAAATTAGCCATAACAAAGTTATTCGAATTCAAATCATATAAGAAAAAAAAAAACAATGATTCGGATTAAAAAATATTTTCACCGCATTTAATTAAAAATGCATATATAATAAATTTTAAAAAAATATGTATACAAATAAAGAGTAAATATAATTTAGAAGTAATTTTAAAAAAATTAAGATCAAGTCTACTTTATAAAAAATTAATAAAATATAAATGTATATTTTTGAAGATTAAACTTAGAATTTGGGTTTATAAGATAAAAACTAAATATTTTAACAAACTAAACTAATAAATAAAATTGTTATATAAGTTGTTGGTGCATAAAATGTCTAGTAACGTCTTAACACCAACAAGAAATAATCTAGTGAGTAAAATGATTGTGACGTGACTGAGCCTCACCTAGCATCCCTTACAAAACAATAACACTTTAAAAGTAACATCGATAGGTTTTTCCGACGAAAAAATTCCGATGCCTAAGTCAGTGAAAGTAAAGAGAGAAAAAGCTTAGCAAATAAAAGAGATTGAGTTGAGAGACCATTCACTAGAAAAATCCTCCCTTTTTTCGTTGTGGTTCATTCCCTTTTATAGGTCTCTTGGAAGACTATTAAATATAACTTGGCATCGAAGAATGAGAATGATAGAATTATTTACTCTTAGACAGTGTTCTAGTCACATTCATTTAAGGACTGTGCTATCAGATTGAAGGGTTGTAGGTTCTGTCACCATCACATCATCTAAAATTCAGCGGGTGATGGGATAGATGGCCTCCTTAACAGGGTGACACTTCAGGTGACAGGGCCTTATGTGCTTTTTTAATCATTCCCAATTTTATATTAATATCATCGGTCCTCAGGATTGGAAGCGAGGGGTCCTTGAGTTTGAACATCTTCTGAATCAAGGGTGAATAGTCCTCGGAGTTGAACATCTTCTAGATCAATGGCGAGGAGTCTTCAGGATTGGGAGTAAGGAGTCCTTAGGATCCGGAGTAAAAAGTCCCCAAGGTTAGGTATTTTCTAGAGGTAAGCTTATCACACATTACTCAAAGGTTCTCCATGTGTC
This sequence comes from Trichilia minutiflora, assembly GCA_035590515.1. Taxonomy (NCBI): domain Eukaryota; kingdom Viridiplantae; phylum Streptophyta; class Magnoliopsida; order Sapindales; family Meliaceae; genus Trichilia; species Trichilia minutiflora. Next base: position 5,573 of record JAVXUL010120474.1, on the reverse strand, counting down.
ATCCTCACCTTTTACCCAATCATAAGTAATAAATAAATTGATTTAAAACTTATAATTTCAAAAACTAAGACAAATCAAAATTTTAACTTAGATTATTTACGGTCAAATTTCAATTTGTCTTATTTAATCTATCTTCTAACTACTGACAGTATTATGTAACTTTTGAGAATAGAAAATCTTATCATAAATTGTTTTGACTATCATAAATTCTAACAATAAATTATATATTTTATTACTTTTTACATATTAAAATTTATGAAGCACGTATTTGTATACAAAGAATCAACATACTTTTAGATGTAATTATATTAATATTTGGTTTATTTATGGTATTACTAAAATATATATAAAGGCATACATATACATATTATAACTTGCAAATGAAATTTACAAATCCAAATTTTTTCGGAATGTTTGAGAATTCGGATAACTTGATATAAAATATTTGTACCACATTTATTCCGCATAAAAATTGAATATTTATAGGAATATGGTAATAGGTTTCTTCATCCAAATACGAATACGGGTTTAGTAATATTCGGATCGGATTCAGATTTTTGTCGCTCCTAATATTTTCAAATTCAAATTATCCGATTTTTCGGGTACAAATAGTATTTAAATATTTTTGTCAACCCTAGTTTGTATTAATGTTAATAAGTATTTTAAATGCTGTTAGGACTGACATCTAGACCCATAATAATCAAATAAAATATACTACTATGTAATGGACGATGGAAGATTACAAAAATAATAAATACATTATCTCATCCCTTCTAAAATTTAATAATATTTTATTTAAATAACAAAAATATAAAAATAAATATTCATCTCTCTTTATTTTTAATTTTATATTTTATAATTATTTTAATATTTTTTATACAATAATGAAATTTAAGATAATTATTTATTTATCTTATATCATTAAATATATATTAGTTATTATTATAAATAAAATTTGTTTGTTCTAGTTTATAGGAGAGGGAAATTTGAACTTAAAACTCTAAATTAAAACAATAAAAGCTGAAGCCAGTGTTTACAACTATAATATATAAAAGTTAATTAAATACTCAATAATCAAGTATGTATGCATTTAGATATTATGTATATTGTTGGAATAGTGGGCAAGAATTTAAGCAATCTTAAAATGAATCATTAGAAAGCAGTCAAATAGATAATGTAGTAGTTACAGAGGGCTAAAGACGAAATGTTTATGTATAAGAGGATAGATTAATTAGAGATCATTGGGTATTCTAATGTTAATTTTGCTCGTTTCCAAAATAGTTAGAAATCAACATTGAGCTCAATCTGTCTAGTAACTGGAGAATGTATTTCATGGAAGAGTGTAAAGGAAACACTCATAGCTTCTTTTACCATGGAAGTAGAGTCTATATAACGTGTTATAAGGCATTCAATCATGGAATATAGTTACAAAATATTGTCACTGGGCTACATATTATGGATGGTATCGGAAGAACACTAAAGTTATTTTGTGATTGTTGAAGATATGCCCTAGAACCAATCATATCGTAAGGTTCTTTCTCATTTGAGTATATATATACTTTTATAATTATTGATAAAACTAGTTTACAATTAATAAAAGGGCAATTATATCATTTTGCATTTGTTCAATTGTTATGTTTAATTAATAATTTTATAATTAATACAAAATGAGGTCCCGTGATGTATCATATGTTAAGACTCTATCTGTATAATATTATAGATATGAGAACAGAGTTTATGATTTAAATATATTCAAATTCATTCCCAATTGAAGTAATATCATTAGGGATAATGACATTGTAAAATCGACATGTTTTGTTGCTGTCATTAATTAGTATTTGATACTAATAGTTGGGTGATGAGTCTTATGTCATAAGAATATAAACATGAGTAATATATTTGAGAATGTATTACTGAACGTGATAAAAAATAACTAATCACATGAGCGATTATCTGTAATCAATGATTTATTACTCAGCTATATTAATGTATCATTAGTCCTTTGACTTGAGGTATCGTGGTTGCCCTCCATACTAAGATATATTGTTCGCTTGTATATATAGCATCAGGCTAGCTATGTTTGATGAAAAAAACTTGATGACATTGTGTTCTTATTGTATGAAGGCAGGTGATGATCAATATAGAATCTCCTGGCTCAGATCTTTGAAATTAAGATCCTAAATAAAAATTTCATACACAGCGATCAAAATCTTTGATCAGAGTATGTATTTCTAAAAATGAGTTTTCAAATACATGGCTCTTCTATATGATTGATTTTTTTTATCCTATGATCGAGTTAGAGGTTTCACAAATTTATGGCTTGTACTCGATTAGGAGTCGATAGCAGAGGGATTTACTATATATAAGTATGACTATATAGATTTATTTGAAATTACATTCTCTGTGTTCTAGGGGTCATGATATCTTGGTTTAGTAAAAAACAAAATTTAATTCCAATCTCTATAGTTGAAGCCGAATATATAGCCATCAGAAGTTATTTTGCCTAAACACTTTGGATGTAATATACACTTAAAGATTATAGAATACATTTAGACCACTCTCGTAAATTGTGTGATAATATTAGCATCATAAATTTGTCAAAGAATCCCGTATGCCACTCTAGAGTAAAATACAATGAGATTAGATATCACTTTCTTAGGGATCATATGCAAAAAGAAGATATCACAATTGAGTTTGTCTCAATGGACAAATAAATTGTGGACATATTCACCAAAACCCTAAGTGAGGATAGATTTTGTATTCTAAGGCAAGAATTAGGAATATTAAAGATAACTCATTAAGTGTATTTGAATCTTTGCTCACTCATATTTCGATATGTATTTATATATTAATGATTTAATTGTTTGATATTTGGCATGTATGTTACTTTCTATTGATTTCATCATTGGCATTCATGACAATCTAGATAATCAAATATCATACCCATACATCTATTTTCTTGTTGATGAACTTGTATATCAATGATGTTATGGTATTCGATTGTAAATTTTGTTTTATTTGACCTTATGGATATATTGTACTTTATACTTTGTACCTCTTGCATACTCATTGTTGTTTTTGGATAAAATGAGATGATTTAGTCAAATGATGATTGATAATCTCTCTTTTAAATCCATAAATTTAAGACTAAACTTAAATTAGATAAAAACAGTGTCGAATTCTCTAAAATGTCTCTTCTTGAACTTCATTTATGTATTTCTGATCAACTAAAGATAGGTCCTCGGTTGATCGAAATTTTAGGAGTCCCTGGTCTATTTTTGGGAGGCTTTGGTCGATTGA